>CM042539.1:31833754-31851254 GCA_023630585.1 Cranoglanis bouderius
TTCTGGGAATGCCATCAGGGGGCAGCATTTCTGTATCGTCTAGCCCTAAAAAAAAAATGGTGACTTCACTTCTGCTTGTTTTTTTTTTTTTTTTTTTTGCCACAAAACTCTGAGTAGAAGGAAGCGAGCTCCAACAGGCCAAGTTTCAGAGCAGCTTCTCCACCGAGCCTCTCTCTCTCTCTCTCTCTCTCTCTCTCTCTCTCTCTCTTTGTCTCACACACACTATTCTCCACGTCTGGTTTCTTCTCCCAGCCTGACCTACTCGAGCACTACAGGTATGATGTGATTTCTGGTCTTATCTGATCATCTTGCAGGAAAGTTTTACTGCTTTATGCTCTTCAGGATGCTGCAGAACACACCCATAAAACTGAAGTTGTTTTCGACTGAAGCTTCAACCGAGAGATAAGAACCCAAAAGGACTTGGAGTACACTTTAGGTTTTTACAAGTCAGTTAATCTGTAAAGTTTTGTTGTGTACACACCTCTACACACAGACATTTTACGCTGTTTGACTCACTGTTGTGTGTGTAGGTGACGTGTGACTTGTCCTGTCTCGCCTGCCAGATACCGACACTTGTTGGTTTCTCAGGAGGAATTTTCCAGAAACAAAGAATTCTTGTGCACAGTGGCGTAGTTGGGTGGTTTACAATCCTGCAGAACCCTTGTCCTGCACATTTAATTGCTTTTCCTGCTCAAACACATCATTGTTTACTCAGGAAGGGCCTTTTTTTTTTTTAAAGCTCATTATGGCCTCAAGATTACCAGAGCAGCGAAAGCAACATAAGTTTAACAGTTTAAACACAGTTCAAAACTGAGAGAAACAAACTTCAGACACCGACTTAGATGGTAGAAGTGCACAAATTTCAAATAATCTGGTTAACGTCAAAGTAATTTGACTTTGGTAATCTTTAAATTCCTTACTCGTGTTAGACTTTCTTTATAATGTACTTAAAACGACTGGAAATCACCTGTAAATTAGTCACCGAAACTTAACCATATTCTCTGTTCTGATTGGTCAGAAGATGCTGATTAATTTTCTATAAGGGCAGATCTGACCGTAGTGCAGCTGCAAATCACAGGATTATATCAGTGTACTCGTTTCTATAGTAACGGCTCATTACGATTAAAAAACGTGCAATTGTTGAAGTTTTCTCAAGGAGAAATGTGTTTATTTACCGTTTACGTAAGGAGTCTCCAGTGTCAGCGCTTTGTTTTTTTCCCCCCTTCTTTTGTTATTCTTGTTCGTACTCTTGTTACAACCTTTAGAGTTTAGCTTCGTTAGGAATTTGAGTCTTAAGCTGGTTTCCAAAAATGTGAAAGTACAACCCTGTAACTTAAGTTACAGACTGAACGTAAATTATTAATAAAATAAATAGATTTTCAAGTCCTCGTGCCGTTAGCAGGGGTGATGGTTAACTACCTTTTGTGTATTTGTATTTTAATTCCCCACAACTGTTAATCTTTAAGGAGCAAAAGAGAGAGATATTGTTGTCTGATTTGGGTTAACACATTTTCTGAATGGTTAAAGGAACGTTTTTATGGATTCAGTGTTGGAAAAAGGTGACAATTTTAAGATTTTCGAGCCATACGGGGGCTAAAGGCTACCCAATTTGTTTCCTTTCTCAACGCTGGACTTGGCTGATTAACTGAATTTGAGGGAAAGGGGGCCTTTTTTTATTATTATTATTATTATTATTATTATTATTATTAGTCAAATCTGTCCACTAGGTCCAGCTTCTGTTTCATGACAGAAATAGTAGCTTTAATTACCTTAATTTAACCATTTTAACATCAGGACTATTTCAGTCTAAAAATGCTCAATTACCATTATTATTAATTTGTGTGTGTGTGTGTGTGTGTGTGTGTGTGTGTGTGTGGATAAAAATGTGAGTATTCACATTACCCAGTGTTCAAATTGGGGATAATCACTCCAACTCTCTGTTTGTACACAAGTCAGCCGGTAAAAGAAAAACAATTTTAATCAACAAACTATCAAACACCCATGCTAGTTAGCGCACTAGCTAATGACTAGAAAACGAGACCCTTGCTCTACCTCACTGAACCGAACTGACTAGGTTCTGAAGGAAACTAGCTACCGCACTGATGCTAGCTTATTTATACCATTATTTCATGTCTTTATTTATTTTTATTTTATTTTTTTTTATTGTATAGTGTGATAGTAGCTAGCTATTTGTTTAACCACTCCAAAACCGGCTTCTCATTGTGTTTATAGTTTAACACTCGATTAGCTAGATATTGTTGCTTAGCTAACATACTGCAGCTAACGGCTGCAAAGTTAGCTAGCTTGTGTAAAAGCAAGCAAACGTAAGCTAGCTAGCTTTTTTAATTTTGGATTAAAATGATAAATTGTTCAGTTTGGCACATGCTTATGAAAGAAGAGATAATCATGTGGTTCTTTGTATTTATTTATTTATTTTGAGTCATGAGGGGAATTAATGAGAAATCAGTACTGAAGTAAGAAGTTGTTTTCTCAAGAAAAGGGATGTTAAGGACTCTGTGTGTGTGTGTGTGTGTGTGTGTGTGTGTGTGTGTGTGTGCGTACCATAACAACACTTCTGGCTAGTTTGATTCCTAATTATTATAATATTATTTGGAGGAAGTCGTTGTTCTCAATGAAAACCCTGATAATGTCCGTATCTTGTGTGTGTGTGTGTGTGTGTGTGTGTGTGCATTGCAGGATGCCTCTCGGGGGTGGAAACAAGTGCGGCTGCTGTCAGAAGACCGTCTACTTTGCAGAGGAAGTTCAGTGCGATGGACGGAGTTTCCATAAATCATGTTTCCTGTGTAGTGAGTTCACTTTTCTTTTTTTTTGTTCATCTTCTTGTTTTCTATAAAAGCAGCTCGTTCTAACGTGCTATCGTTTCCATAGTAACAACTCATTCACAGTGACTTGTACAGCAGATGATGAACATAATCTAATGCTAACAATAAACAAGTGCTATTTAACAAAGAAGAACGTATAATCGTTGAAGCGGTGATGTTTTTGGTGGAAGGAGTCTCCAGTGTCAGCGCCTTGTATCCGGCAGTAGGTTTTCCGCTATGGTGAAGTCCTCATGACGGTGTACCTGATTGGTTGTGGCGGGTTTTTTTGTTCGTTTTTTTCAGGAGAAGTAAAAAAACAAACAAACACAGGGAATGACTATTTATGATTGCTATAACGTAAGCGATAAGAGGAGCTTGTTTTGTGGACGTTCTACAGTATTACATGTAATTATAAAATGCCTTTTTAAAAAATAAATAAAAATATCGTTTTGGTAGCAGTGGTAACAGTAACTCCACTTCATCACTCCACCCTGTAGTTGATTATTTATCTTTAACAGCACGACACGCAATGTTTTATCCCTTACATGACATTGGGCTTGCCTGAATTATATCGGTAAAAGGATGCTGAGGTTAGAGCTGCCAGGCAGGAGGCCGAGAGGAAGACCAAAGAGGAGGTTTATGGATGTAGCGAAGGAGGACATGAAGGTAGTCGGTCTGAGAGAAGAGGATGCAGGGGATGGGGCTAGATGGAGGCAGATGATTCGCTGTGGCGACCCCTGAAGGGAACAGCCGAAAGGAAAAGAAGAAGACATTGGGATTGCCTGAATATAGGTCTCTTTATTGTAGCATGTAATGTCTCCTTAAAAACCATGACCTGCTAATCAGCCTCATGTTTCATTTCCCTATGATTCCATTTGGTGCCTTTAAGTACAGAAGTGAGCAACTCTGACATGACACATTCGTAGATATGTAAAGC
This sequence comes from Cranoglanis bouderius, assembly GCA_023630585.1. Taxonomy (NCBI): domain Eukaryota; kingdom Metazoa; phylum Chordata; class Actinopteri; order Siluriformes; family Cranoglanididae; genus Cranoglanis; species Cranoglanis bouderius. Next base: position 31,837,514 of record CM042539.1, read on the forward strand.
AGCTCAGATGGCTAGTCTTTGGTCCCCTATTGACTGAATGCAGATCATTTTAATGGCCCGAGGTGCTGCATTTCAGACACTTCAGACTAGGAGTGCCCAGCTCGAGCTTATCAAACTCTACATATACAGATTTCTAAACATATTTCTGGACGTCGCCAGTCAGTAAGCCTTAACACAATACCATGTGGAATTAGGTTTGGCCAGACAGCATGATGACGCAATACTTCAGGAATGTGTGAGAGATGTGCTCATTTGCAAGCTGAGGACTTTTAAGGTCAGAACGGTCCCGCGTAAACCCGCTCTGGTGTTTATCTTGCAAAATGCGAGGATCTGAGGATATGCTTGGAATGCAGGAAGTTTTTCTGTCCTCCTTCTATGGAAGTGCATGGTGAGCCATCAGGACACGCTACACTAACAAACTAGCATAACTTCTAGACTGGCAGACCTACAACAAAGACACTAATAAACGGGTTAAGTATCATAACGGCTGGAGTAGCTAGCCTACAATAAATACACAAACAAATTGGGTAAGTACCGTAACTGCTGGAGTAGCTAGCACACTATAAACGCACTAACGAATTTGTTAAGAAACATAGCTGCTGGAGTAATTAGCCTACTGTAAATATGTTTGCTAACTAGCTTCACTGCTAGACTAGCAGACCTACAACAAACAAACTAATAAATAGATTAAGTAGCATATCTGTAGAGTTCCCAGCCTACCAAGACTCTAACAAATGGACAGAGTACTGTAACTGACGGAGTAGCTAGCCTACCATACCATGCTAACTAACTAGCATAACCTGCTGGTGTGAAAAAGTATCCTAAAGTTTTAGTTGTTGTCATTTTACATCGCTAACTCCACCTTCTCTTGGTGTCAGTGGTGTGCCGGAAGAACCTAGATAGCACTACTGTGGCCACCCATGAAAATGAGGTCTACTGCAAGTCCTGCTACGGCAAGAAATACGGGCCAAAAGGCTATGGCTATGGCGCGGGTGCCGGGACGCTGAGCATGGACAAAGGAGAGTCTCTGGGAATCAGACATGAAGTGTGAGCTGTGTATTTGAAGATAGTAACATTTAGCACAGCAGCTTTGTGCCATTACGTTTCCGCCGGTTTAAATTTGTCTTTGCGTCTTCACAGCGATCAGTCGCACCAGCCCACCAACAACCAGAACACGTCCAAGTTTGCCCAGAGGTTCGGGGGTTCCGACGTGTGCCCTCGCTGCGGCAAAGCTGTGTACGCAGCCGAGAAGACCATCGGCGCAGGAGCGGTGAGTGTGAAATGAAAGTTACTATCTGTCAGTTGTCACCATAACCTAGCTATTTAGTTAGCATTAAAAGCAAAAAGGATATCGAAGGATTAGCTAAACACAAATAGCTGGCTAGTGCATACCTCCATAGAGCACGGTATTAATTATAGCTAGCCGGTTATACTGAAAGGATAAACATAGCTAGCTACAATTGCAGCAGAGGACCAAAAAAATCGAAGTGGGTGTGGCCTCTGTGCCTGTCAGTCTCAGTGATGGAGGTGTGGCCTCTGTGCCTGTCAGTTTCAAAGAAGGAGGCGTGACCTCTATGCATGTCAATCTCATGGAATGCGGTGTGGCCTCTGTGCCTGTCAGTCTCAGTGAAGTAGTTGTGGCCTCTATGCATGCCAAGCTCATTGAAGGAGGTGTGGCCTCTGTGCCTGTCAGTCTCATAGGGGTCGTGACCTCTGTGCTTGTCAGTCTCATTGAAGGAGGCGTGGCCTCTGTCTGACAAGCTCATTGAAGGTGGCGTGGCGTCTGTGTTGATCAGTCTCAGTGAAGGAGGCATGGCCTCTGTGTCTGTCAAGCTCATTGAAGGAGGTGTGGCGTCTGTGCCTGTCAGTCTCAGTGATGGAGGTGCGGCCTCTGTGCCTTTCAGTCCCAGTGAAGGAGGTGTGGCCTTTGTACCTTTCAGTCCCAGTGAAGGAGGCGTGGCCTCTGTGCCTGTCAGTCTCAGTGAAGGAGGTGTAACCTCTGTGCTTGTCAGTCTCAGTGAAGGAGGTGTGGTCTCTGTGCTTGTCAGTCTCAGTGAAGGAGGTGTAACCTCTGTGCTTGTCAGTCCCAGTGAAGGAGGTGTGGTCTCTGTGCTTGTCAGTCCCAGTGAAGGAGGTGTGGCTTCTGTGCCTGTCAGTCTCAGTGAAGGAGGTGTGGCCTCTGTGCCTGTCAGTCTCAGTGAAGGAGGTGTGGCCTCTGTGCCTGTCAGTCCCAGTGAAGGAGGTGTGGCCTCTGTACCTGTCAGTCTCAGTGAAGGAGGTGTGGCCTCTGTGCCTGTCAGTCTCAGTGAAGGAGGTGTGGCCTCTGTGCCGGTCAGTCCCAGTGAAGGAGGCGTGGCCTCTGTGCCTGTCAGTCTCAGTGAAGGAGGTGTAACCTCTGTGCTTGTCAGTCCCAGTGAAGGAGGTGTGGCCTCTGTGCTTGTCAGTCCCAGTGAAGGAGGTGTGGTCTCTGTGCTTGTCAGTCCCAGTGAAGGAGGTGTGGCCCCTGTGCCTGTCAGTCCCAGTGAAGGAGGTGTGGCCCCTGTGCCTGTCAGTCCCAGTGAAGGAGGTGTGGCCTCTGTGCCTGTCAGTCCCAGTGAAGGAGGTGTGGCCTCTGTGCCTGTCAGCCCCAGTGAAGGAGGTGTGGCCCCTGTGCCTGTCAGTCCCAGTGAAGGAGGTGTGGCCTCTGTGCCGGTCAGTCCCAGTGAAGGAGGTGTGGCCTCTGTGCCGGTCAGTCCCAGTGAAGGAGGTGTGGCCTCTGTACCTGTCAGTCTCCTATGAAGGTGAAAAACATTTCGCCATCTAGTGGCAGAAATAAGTAACTGTAAGAAAAACACCAAACCAGATGGAAAACTGCGATATTGACAGATTTATACGGATTTATTAAAACCACCTAGCAGGCTCTCACAAGTCCAGAAATGTTGTTCACGTGTTTTGTACGCTGTGCGCAGTGTGTGAATCATATTTATTTGTCCTCCATTTTCTCCAGTCATGGCATAAGAGCTGTTTCCGCTGTGCTAAATGCGGGAAGGGCCTCGAATCCACCACCATGACGGACAAAGATGGAGAGATCTACTGCAAAGGTACGATGTTCTTTAAATCTCTAATTCTCTCTCTGTCTCTTTATTGCAACATTAACGCTTATCCTTTCGGTTCTTGTTCAGCTCGGCATATTTCTGTTTTAGGTCACTGTATTTACTAATTAAATATGTTCAGATACAGCTGTTTCTTGAGTGCGGTTCATCACAATAAACTGAGAGAAGCTTCTTCTGAGAGAAGCTAATATTTCTCTTATACTGAAAAAAGGTAAACCTCCTGAAGCCTGCTCTTCGTATAGACCCATATCTTTATTAAATACGGATAGGAAGCTGCTAGCCAAAATCCTGGCTTCTCGTTTGGAGAATGTAAGAACAGATGTTGTCAAAGATGACCAAGTAGGTTTTATAAGAGGCCGCTCATCTTGCAATAACATGAGACGTCTTCTTAATGTTATACAAGTGTTTAAGCAGCATGAGACTGATGGGTTAGTGCTTTCTCTCGATGCAGAGAAAGCATTTGACTGCATTGAGTGGTCATATTTATTTTTTGTTCTGGAGAAATTTAACTTTGGTGACACTTTCATCAGACGGGTTAGAGTGTTATATGAAGAACCTAAAGCTTATGTTCTTACTAATGGTTCTAGGTCAGCAAGTTTTTCATTACATAGAGGGACTAGGCAGGGGTGCCCGTTGCTTTTTGCGCTCGCCATTGAACCCCTAGCTGAAGCGATAAGAGCAGAGCCTTCAATTGAAGACTGATAAAAAACATCATAAATTAGCCCTTTATGCAGACGATGTGCTCATTTTCATTTCAAATCCTGAGTCTTCAGTGCCATCTCTTCTAAACATTATTAATACTTTCAGTACTTTCTCAAGATACAAAATCAGCTTAACTAAGTCAGAGGCTATGCCTGTTGGTTCTATGAAAACAATCCCAAATATTAGCCCCTCATTTCCATTTAAGTGGTCCCCTGGAGGATTTAGATACTTGGGTATTTTTGTGAGCCCTGTATTAAAAAATTTATTCAAAGACAATTTTACCCCGTTACTTAGTAAAATTAGAGAAGATTTAAACCGATGGGACAGTCTACCTATTTCGTGGCTAGGTAGAGTGGCTCTTATAAAAATGACTGTCCCACCCAAGCTTCTGTGCCCAATTCAAATGATCCCTATTCTGTTCTCTAAAAAGGTTTTAAAGGACGTGAATGGCTGGCTTAGCTCCTTTATTTGGAGCAAGCGCGAACCAAGATTGAAGTTTTCTGCACTTCATTTACCAGGTTCGAATGGAGGTCTGGACTTACCTAATATTAAGCTATATCAATGGTCTGATCATCTAAGATACATTTCTGATTGGGTTGTTCTCGATAACTCCTCTACTTGGTTGGACCTTGAACAGACATTGTCAAAACGTCCCCTTGTGGATCTGTTGTTTCTCAAAAATAATTAAATCCTTATTGGATAATTGTGATAACCCTGTAACTGTAAACGCACTTAAGGCATGGAGGGCTTAATCAAGGTATTAACCGGCTTATGGATGTGTTTGATGAAGAAGGCCTAATGTCCTTTGAGGATCTGAGACAGAAATATAAATTATTAAAACAGGACTTTTTTTTTCGTTTTTTTACAGATCAGAAACTATATTTTGAAGGACGCCTCGTTACGTACTAATAGAAGTCTGTCTCCTATAGAAAAACTACTTTTTCAAACACCTGGAAAGAGGTCAATGAGTTTGTTATACAAGGTTCTTAGTGCTACGTTTGAAGGACAAGTAGTTTTGAATACTAGACTTGCTTGGGAGAGGGAACTTTCTATCTCTATTAGTGAGGAAGAATGGGGTGATATTTGGAAATGTGCCAAATTCATTTCAGTATGTAACCGTGTCAAGGCGATACAATTTAAAATTCTACACAGAATGCGTATTTCACCAAACCGTAGACATGCATTTAACAACGCCCTTTCACCTTTATGCCTCAAGTGCAAAACACAAGTTGGCACTCTCACTCACTGTGTTTTGGTCATGGAATCAGTTACAAATATACTGGGCCAAGATTGTATCTGAAATGAGTAATATTTCTGATAAGGAGTTGGTTCTGGATCCTCCGTTGTTGATCCTTGGTTTGCCGGACAAAGCTTTGATTCTATCAAATGAAAGGAGACTTTACAATCTTCTCACGTTTGCAGCCAGGAAAAATATATTAATGAGATGGATAAGTGATTGAGACTCCGACCGTATCTGGACGGCACAAGATTTTACTGGAACTGATCCCATTGGAATATTTAACATGTTTAGTTCATGGTCAACCGGGTCAGGTTTATAATGTCTGGAAGCCTTATATCAGTAATCTAGGGATTGATTTGTCAGCTATACTGTTGAAGAGTTTTCCTATTCGTGCACCCCAAGTGAGTGCATAAGATTTTGAGCTTGTATTGTACTACCAATATGTATTTAATGTGGTTATCCATTTAATTTCTTGAGTATCTAATTTTTCTTTTCCTTTTTAGTGGCCTATGATAAGTCTTATTGCTTATTCCTATTTTGCCAACTCACCCCCCCCCCCCCCCCTTTTTTTTTTTTTTTAAATTTATTTTATGTATTATTATTTATTTTTATTATGATTATGGTCTATATGCATGTGTGTTTTGTTCAAGTTGGAAAATGTTCAATAAATATATTAATAAATAAATAAAAATATACACTTATAATAATACACTTTAGCATGTAAGACGTAACCACCTTAATGTTGCCTGATTAGTGGGGAAAAATACCTTGTTGTATAATACACATAAAACTCTTTAAAACAACAACAAAAAACCAGGCATGTTATTAAACGAATTAAAAAAATAATAGCGGGTACGTAGCACTGCTTTATTTATTGTATTCGATCGTCTCGAAGATGTGGTATATATGTATTAACGACATAATTTTGTCTTCCACACAGGTTGCTACGCTAAAAGCTTCGGTCCAAAAGGGTTCGGGTACGGCCAGGGAGCCGGCGCTCTCTCTCATGCTCAGTAGAACGACGCAACCGAAACATTTTCTATTCCATTCGCCTGGAGAAAAATCGCTCGACAAGCTGAAACTCTTCACTGCATGCGCTAATATTTACAGCAGCTTAATTGATTAAAAGAAAAAGGAAAATACCCGTTTCCGAATAGGGCTTTGCATATTGATAATTTGCTATAAAGTGGACTTTAATAAAAATAAAAAAACAAACAAACACATTTCATCCATGACCCATATCCATACGCACGCATTTACTGCGAATAGATAGCAGTCGAAAACATATTCCTTTATTTACTACCAGCATATTAATGTCTACTTTTGAAATAATAATAATAATGGGTACTGCAGTTTACGTTTTATAAACATTCTTCGTCAGCTTTATTAATCAACTCAAGCTTTTCTTTGCAAATATTTGTCATAAAAACCCAATAAACATCAGTGTTGTTTCACTCACTGTCGCATCTGATTTGCTTGACTGTCGGTTATGAACCCCCATTTGTTTTTTGTTTTTTTGTGATGTATAACTTTCCTAGAGCTTGTCAGTAATTGTGGAAACTCGAGCTAAAATGTATTTTAGGATTTAAAGCTGAAATTACTGAAGACATTCCTGTATACAGAATCCCAATAACATAACGGCCCATTTATGGAAAATCACAGGTCGTTATTTCACAGGGGGAAAAGTAAAAATCCTCCAAAACTGGTGTAGCTTCCTGGATCATCATAAACCCAGCTATTATCCCAGAGCTTCGTGTAGAGCTGATCTCCTTTTTCTAGAGTTAAAACGATCCCGTTGCTGGCGTTGCCGTTGGTGACGGGCTTCCAGGAAAACACGGAGCACTGAATATTTCCATTTTTATACAAACTGACTGCCATTCTGGTGCCGGGGTGACAGTGAGCGTAGAATCGGATATAGTAAACCCCTTTCACTGGTGCTGTGAAGATCCCTGAAACATGGAAGAAAGATAGTTATACAGGTTCGATGATGAAAAAAGATTCTGTGAGTTGGAACAAAAACAACCAAAATATTCACTTATTGACGTAATGATTACGTAAAATTATTGAAATACTATTTGTGTCAAAAAATAAATATATATGTATTTACCCGTATTTGAGTCGTAGCCATTTCCTACGTTAGTGACGACTTTTTTGTAGATTAACGGGGACGTCACAGAACTATGCGGTCCTTCGTGTCCTTCTCCATGAACTAAAAGCGATGCTGAAAAGGCGACCTTCCTGGCTGTAACAGCACGACAGATTTGTCTAAACAAAATATTTCTTTCCGTACAAGTCACTAAACCCTCAACATCACGACGATCTTATTTACCTTCGTTTTCGTCCCGCAGAGCTTTGACTTCATCCAGCAAAGTTTGCACTGTCGTCTTCAGAACTGTTTAAAATCAACATAAGATGTATTTTCGTGTAGTTGGTCTAACCAGGGAAGACGGGTATACAGTGAAAATATGCAGTCGCTATGGGGGTCATGTTTATTCGGATTTATTTTTGAGTGATTGGTGCTACGTATCGTCATCGCAAAACCACCAGCTTTTTATTTTTCCGTTTTTATTTTGCTTGGTTTAACTACGACGGCCATCTTTGTGTCATGGCACCCAACAAAGTCTGGTTATACAGCTGTTTACGGAAACCTCAGTATCTCGGCTCAGGATAGGGCCAAGCTCCTAGGAACAAAAACTGATCTCCAGAGCACATTACAAGGTAAATGTATGTGTGTGTGTATATATATATATATATATATATATATATATATATATATATATATATATATATATATATATATATATATATAAACAGTTTGCACATTCATGTTCCTTAGACATAGAACTTAAGACCAAATGTAACGCTGAAGATGCAGTGTGCATGCAGAACATTTCAGGTTTAAGACTTCTCTTACTTTTATTTATAGGGGCGAGAAAGTGCCATTTTTAAAATTCCCCTCACTTTCGGTTTGAATATCTCTGATAGATAGATAGATAGATAGATAGATAGAGAGGGAAAAAAGAAAAAAACTAGAGCCAGAGATGAGCAGGTAGTCTATTTGCGATGTCACATGACACATTTTTTTTTTTCAGGGTTCAGGGACGTTCAGGGATGTCAGACCCAGGGATGTTTTTTTCTCCAACATAAATCTTTATTGACTTTACAGCGAAGCAAAATATTCTTTGAATTCCAACAATTTGGGCCTGAAACCAGTAATTAGATAGTAATTAAACCACTTGAGATGGAATGACCCATGGATACTGCGTGGACACTTTCAATTTTGAAATTAGTTAAACATTATTAACGATTAACGATACTATTCTTCTTTACCGGCCTAATACTTTGCTTAGATTATTATTTTTTTTTTAAATAAAACAGAAAAATCACAATTTTGGATAATTCATTCCAGGATACTTGTTTTAGCAAAATTAACATAGCTAAAGAATAATTATTTATTTATTTTTTATACCTCCATTTTCACTCCTCAGCTCCCCCAGTGTTGAGGTTAGCTCAGTCACCGAGTTGGTTGAGCTCTGTATTATGTCCTCTATCGTTTTCAGTCTTTCTTCCAGGTTCTTTATTTTTCCAAGCTCACTAAGAATGTCAAAGCTGGGTGTCAGGAAATCCTGCGTTCGAACGCAGCATGCGCAAAGCAGCAAAACTACCTGAGCGATAATCAGCATGTTCGGTTTAACGGTGCTTTAACCCCAGCTGCAGCTTCTGTAGATTAGCTGGGGGATCGAGGGTTAGGTCAGTAGTGATCATGGCTTGCCTTTATATCACGTTGTCGATGGCGACACTTCGGGTTTTTCATTTGTTGCGTAAACCTGTGGCGTCTAAAGTGAACAAGAACTTTTGGACTTTTGAACTTTTGAACCTTGAAAAAACCCCAAAAAACCAAACTAGAGCCAGAGATGAGCGGGTAGTCTGTTTGCGATGTGACGGCACATTTTTTTTTCAGGGTTCAGGGACGTTCAGGGATGTCAGACCCAGGGATGTTAACACTTTTTTTTTTAGCAAAAGGTCTTCCAAAAATTTTTTATACTTAGCTTTCATACATACTTTTGCATAATGTCCACTTTTAAACCAGGATCAGAAAGTGTGTAGCGCTACAACGTTTACACAGTGCCAAGTAAAAGCAAATTGATTAGAAGGTATATAATAATCCATACGTTGGAGACATTTATACAGCAGAGCTGAAAGCACCAATAAGAAGGAAAAAATCAAGCCAAGTTTAACCCCAGGTTCTATTTCCTGTATCCATTTTACGGTGCCATTTACTGCAACCACCAGTTTACCAGATAAATATTAAAAATCAAGTCGATTTATGACGCATCACGGGTCACCACTTGACAGGGGGAAAAGTAAAAATCCTCCAAAACTGGTGTAGCCTCCTGGATCATCATAAACCCAGCTATTATCCCAGAGCTTCGTGTAGAGCTGATCTCCTTTTTCTAGAGTTAAAACGATCCCGTTGCTGGCGTTGCCGTTGGTGACGGGCTTCCAGGAAAACACGGAGCACTGAATATTTCCATTTTTATACAAACTGACTGCCATTCTGGTGTCGGGGTGACAGTGAGCGTAGAATCGGATATAGTAAACCCCTTTCACTGGTGCTGTGAAGATCCCTGAAACATGGAAGAAAGGTTCAGATTTATTTATTTATTTATTTTAAATAGTCACTGAGAAATTTGATGAACGATTCTGTAATTGGAAAAACAAAAATATTTGCTTGTCTGTATAAAGAAAGATCCTTTGTGATGATATTACATGTAATATTATTAACAGACGCTTTATATTTTTAGAACATTTAGCATCTGTGGGCTTGTTTTTAAAATACTGGTTGTCCAAGACCATTGGTGTAACTTCATCAGGGTTTGTTTACTCCGTTAACTAGTAAGCAAATCAGCTAGTTCACCGGGACTGCAGGAGATTAAAGAACGTTCTCCATCTTACATGGAGCCTCCACAAGTGAGCTCAGCATGAACCTCATGGAGTGTTACTTACTCGCCAGGTCGGCCCAATGGTGCAACGGTCTTGCCGTTGAGGACGTGCATACACCCTGGAGAGTGGTGCATGGACCCTGAGATGGCGCACACAGAGTACGGCTCTCTCTAGAGGAGACCAAGAATAATAAGTGATATCTGCACCAATAGGTGTGGCCCCTTGATACAGTGGGCAGACTGATGGACCACCTAGCTGGAACCCTAGTACTCCTTGTACAGTGGGAGCTTTTAAGCTTGTGGCAGTGTTTCTGAAAGGAGCTAATTGCCCTTCAGCCTCCACACTTCCCATGAGTCAGACACAGCATCTCCCCCTTGTGCTGGAGTCTCTTAGTTGCACTGTGTAAAGACCCAGATAGGATGCTTGTCTGGGAGGAGTATCGTTGTAGACAGCAGCTGATGACGATCACCATAGCAGACTGCTGTCAGAACTGCATGCCTTGATGACCAGATGGTTCTGGGGTGACTATGGGACTGAACTAGGTTGTGTGTCTCATATCTAAGAACCCGGTGACACAGTGTGCTACAAGGGCAGATCTACAGAACATTCTCTTCCGTGTCCAGTACACACCTTAGCTAACTGTTCACTGAACCAACAATTCATCTGGCACAATGTCTGTCTAAGCAGAGTTTTGGGCCTAGAAGCATGATGGGCCGCTTGACAAGGAGTGTTTGGTTCTCATTGATTCTACTAAGAGGCATGCCAATCTCAGAGGTCTCCTCTGCAGCTGCACCATCACCATGCCCCTCTGCAGATCTTATGAGATCAACATCATATCTGCTAGTTCCTCGTGACCTACATGAATAGGCTATCCAGGTGTTGAAATCCTAAACTCTCGTCTCATATCCATCTCTTCATCTCAAACCCAAATGCCTCTGGCGTAAACATGTGAATTGGCCTTGCCGTTCCAATAGTTTCAGACGGGACTGGACACAACAGAAATCCTTATCGTTAACGCGTATTTACCCGTATCCGAGTCGTAGCCATTTCCAATGTTAGTGGCGACTTTTTTGTAGATTAACGGAGAGCTCACAGAACCATGGGGTCCGTCATGTCCCTGTCCAGAAGCTAAAAGCGATGCTGAAAAGGCGACCTTCCTGGCTATAAAAACACGACAACATATGACTGTATATGTATATGGTTTTATGGTTTTTTTAAAAAAAAGGAATTTATTATAAATTGTAACCCCTTAAAATCACGACTTTTTGATTTACCTTCGTTTTCATTCTGCAGCGATTCAACTTTATCCTGCAAAGTTTGGACTGTCGTCTTCAGAACTGTTTAAAATCAACAACAACAACAACAACAACAACAAAATATCACACAATGTTCGGTTTTAAAAATATTGAATCCCCGGGTTACAATTCCTATTGATTGGTTAGGTGGAAGGTGTATTCGCATAAAACAGGAAGCCTACTGATTTAAGACCATATATGGTTTCTAGGAAGTATTAAAAGGACAACAGATGTTGTTTGGGGAAGAATGTAAAAGCAGGCAAATGGTATTGGGGAGACAGAGGAATACACAAATGGTGAGGGGCTTCACCTGTCTGTACCTGAGTCAACAGAGAAACAAAGAAAAGACGTGCCAACACAGGAACCGGGAAACGCAGAAGGGAGGGGGTGTTCACAGAGAGGACAGGAGGGGACAGTGTTAATGTGGGGACAGAGAGGGAAAAGGTAAATAAGATTAATACTAAACTTATCACACAATCACACAGATATGTGGGAAAATATCCAGTGACTAGGTATCATTACTCCCATTCCTACATTCTTATTGGTGGCATTTTGTATCTATTCCTTCGCAGACAGACAGGCAGATAGACAGTAAAGCAAAAAATGTTAAGCTATTATCTGATACTTTTAGCATTTTATACAAAAAGCAAATGAATAATATTCTTATAACTTGTATAGTAGTATAACTTCTTCCAGGTTCTTTATTTTTGCCCGTTCGGTCACAATGTCAACGTACGACATGGCGAACTCGTGCGTTTAGGCGCACCAGGGACAGAGCAGCAAAACCAACTGTGTGATTACCATAAACACGTTCACTTTTACTGTCTTAAGCCCGGATCAGGTTGTGTAGATTAAGTTCATTAAGGTCAGTGATGATCACAGCGTTCCAGTTAGTGCGAGACGATTGTTTTTCCTTTTCTGCCGTTTGAAGTTTTTCGGCGGGTTTTGTAAAGTTTGAGATTAGAAATGAGCCACGAGCCACATACTTATAAATTATTATTATTATTATTATTATTATTATTATAAAGCAACATGTCAACCCTGCATCTACTCCGCGGTTACAGTGCGTCGTCTTTTATACCACGACGCTGTTGAATTCTCAGTTGTCTTTGATCAGGAGGTGTTGGTTAACGTTCTGTAACAGCAGCGATGCGGTTTCAAGTGGCAGGTTTATATTAATGTGCTCATTCGAATATGTTGCCATTTGTTATAGTAACAGCTCATTTACAGGGACTTGTATGGCAGACGTCCGGTTATGGAAGGAGTCTCCGGTGTCGGCGCTTTGTAACGGTCTGAGGTAAAGCTGTAACTTTAAGTTGCTTTGGTGCATTACTGCCACCTACTGGATAGGAGTGTGAAACACCGAAAGGAGGTTAAGATGAGGCTGAGAGGCTTGTTAAAGCTGTGAGAGAGTCAATACATACTACCGCATTCAGTGGCTGAACATCCTCCACCCAGTGAAGGGCTAACAAGATCGCTATCAATTCTGTCGAGAAAGAACGATATATGATTCGTTGTCGTTTTCCTCTTGCTGATGTTAAATTTGGGAACGTGTGTCGGTGCAGCCGTGTAACCTGATATGCGATCCTTGGAACCATCTGTAAAAATGTGAAGAGCTAAGAAATATATAATATATACTTTATCTAAATGATTCTCAACAACAATTTCTTTAAAGGCATGCTTTTATTCCGTCACTTTTTCCTGCAACTGAATATCAACTTGAGGATTTATCTCGCTTACCTTTTGTATTCGATGCGTTAGTGTTCTGTGTACGCCGCTGGGAGGGTTGAGTCTGTACTCCAGGTTGCAGGGCTGCGTTGACCAAACGGGCGTTGGCTAGACAAGCCGGCTCCGTGTCGCCAGATCCAAAGTGCAGCTGGAAGTCAGGTGATACCATTCACACGTTTGAAGGGGACAAACATGACTCATGCTTATAACACTTATTTCATATGTGTTATATTAATGATTATTATTCTGATGATACGGATGAATACAGAAGGATGCTTTCAGAAATAGACACGTTAATAGTTTATATTGATCAATTAACAAAATGCAAAGTGAGTGAGCAGAAGAAAAATCTACATCAAACCAATATTTGGTTGTGACCACCTTTTACCTTCAAAACAGTATCGGTTCTTCTAGGTACACTTGCACAAAATTTTGTAGGCATATAGTCAGGTGTATGATTAAACAATTATATCAAACAGGTGCTAATGATCATCAATCCAATATGTAGGTTGAAACACTATCATTAACTGAAAGAGAAGCAGCCGTGTAGGAGGAATAAAACTGGGTGAGGAACAGTTTACAGGTCAAAAGTCCTACACCATGGCAAGACTGAGCACAGCAACAAGACAGAAGGTAGTTATACTGCATCAGCAAGGTCTCTCCCAGGCAGAAATTTCAAAGCAGACAGGGGTTTCCAGATGTGCTGTCCAAGCTCTTTTGAAGAAGCACAAAGAAACGGG
>CM042539.1:31858754-31868754 GCA_023630585.1 Cranoglanis bouderius
CCACACAACACCACACCACACTACACCACACCACACCACACTACACCACACCACACCACACTACACTACACCACACTACACTACACCACACTACACTACACCACACTACACAACACTACACCACACTACACAACACCACACTACACCACACAACACTACACAACACTACACAACACTATACAACACTACACAACACCACACTACACCACACTACACAACACTACACCACACTACACCACACAACACAACACTACACTACATCACACCACACCACACCACACCACACTACACCACACTACACTACACCACACTACACCACTCAACACTACACCACACTATACCACACAGCACCGAACACAACACTACACTACACTACACCACACCACACCACACCACACAGCACCGAACACAACACTTACACCACACCACACAGCACCGAACACCACACTACACCACACTACACCACACTACACTACACTAGACTACACTACACTAGACTACACTACACTAGACTACACAAGACTACACAACACTATACAACACTACACTACACAACACTAGACTACACTACACAACTCTACACTACACAACACTACTCAACACTATACTACACTAGACTACACAAGACTACACAAGACTACACAACACTACACAACACTAGACTACACTACACAACACTGCACTACGCTAGACTACACTACACTACACAACACTAGACTACGCTAGACTACACAACACTATACAACACTACACTACACAACACTAGACTACACTACACCACACCACACTACACCACACAACACTACACAACACTACACAACACTATACAACACTCCAACACTAGACTAAATAACACTAGACTACACCACACTACACCACACAACACTACACAACACAACAATAGACTACACAACACTACACAACACTATACTAGACTACACAACACTAGACTACACAACACCACACAACACTACACTACAATAGAGTACACTAGACTATACAACACTACACAACACTATACATCACTGCACTACACAACACCAGACTACACAACACTACACTACACAACACTAGACTACACTGCACTACACTAGACTACACAACACCAGACAACACTACACAACACTACACTACACAACACTACACTACACTACACAACACCTTTATTAAGACAAAATACATGTATTAGTGATTTGATATCCAAAGACAAATCATTTAGCAAACTTTATTTAACTTAATAATGTCTACATTTATCTTCAAAAAGTTTAAATTATGTATTTAATTTATTTCTGAAAAGAGAAACTTTTGCATTTTTAAAAAACTTTTTAACTTTAATTTTTATATAAAGTCAAAACTTTTATACAGAATTAACTTCAGAATCAGAAATGTTCATTTCTCTGAACTTAATTTAAACGTGAGTGTGTGTGTGTGAGTGAGTGTGTGAGTGAGTGAGTGAGTGAGTAAGAGAGAAGTGGAGCTGAAGACACATGTTAATCCATTGTGTGTTAACACGACTTCAAACGTCTTCCTAAACTCATATATCCTGTGTGTGTGTGGGTGCTGTGTAGTGATTCATGGCGTGCGTGTGTGTGTGCGTGTATGTGTGTGTTCTGTGTTTTGTCCGTCACACTGCCTGTGGTGTTAAAGGCTTAGTAGGACTGCAGGTTCAATCCTTACTGATGTAATGATGTGTGTGTGTGTGTGTGTGTGTGTGTGTGTGTGTGTGTGTGTGTGTGTGAGATGCTGAATATTTCTGAGCTTTCAAAGAATAATAATTCCTCATCTCCCCCCTCTTGTCTGTCATCCACTCCGTCTTAAAATGTGAGAGACAGACAGACAGACAGTGAGAGACAGACAGACAGACAGTGAGAGACAGACAGACAGACAGTGAGAGACAGACAGACAGACAGTGAGAGACAGACAGACAGAGAGTGAGAGACAGACAGACAGAGAGTGAGAGACAGACAGACAGAGAGTGAGAGACAGACAGACAGAGAGTGAGACAGCGACACAGCGAGAGAGACAGACTGAGACAGTGAGAGACAGACTGAGACAGCGACACAGAGAGAAAGACAGACTGAGACAGTGAGAGACAGACTGAGACAGTGACACAGAGAGAAAGACAGACTGAGACAGTGAGAGACAGACTGAGACAGTGAGAGACAGACTGAGACAGTGAGAGACAGACTGAGACAGCGACACAGAGAGAGAGAGAAAGAGACACACAGAGAGAGAAAGACAGACAGAGACACAGAGAGAGAGAGACAGACTGAGACAGTGACACAGAGAGAAAGACTGAGACAGTGAGAGACAGACTGAGACAGTGACACAGAGAGAAAGACAGACTGAGACAGTGAGAGACAGACTGAGACAGTGAGAGACAGACTGAGACAGTGAGAGACAGACTGAGACAGCGACACAGAGAGAGAGAGAAAGAGACACACAGAGAGAAAGACAGACAGAGACACAGAGAGAGAGAGACAGACTGAAACAGCGACACAGAGAGAAAGACAGACTGAGACAGAGAGAGAAAGACAGACTGAGACAGAGAGAGAAAGACAGACTGAGACACACAGAGAGAGAAAGACAGACAGAGACAGCGACACAGAGAGAGAAAGACAGAGACACACAGAGAGAGAAAGACAGACAGAGAGAGAGACAGACTGAGACAGGGACACAGAGAGAAAGACAGACAGCGCCACAGAGAGAAAGACAGACAGAGACACAGAGAGAGAGAGACAGACTGAAACAGCGACACAGAGAGAAAGACAGACTGAGACAGAGAGAGAAAGACAGACTGAGACAGAGAGAGAGGCAGACTGAGACAGCGACACAGAGAGAAAGACAGAGCCCCACGGAGAGAAAGACAGACAGAGAGAGAGACAGACTGAGACAGCGACACAGAGAGAAAGACAGACAGCGACACAGAGAGAAAGACAGACAGCGACACAGAGAGAAAGACAGACAGCGACACAGAGAGAAAGACAGACAGAGACAGAGAGAGAAAGACAGACAGAGACACAGAGAGAGAAAGACAGACAGAGACAGAGAGAGAGAAAGACAGACAGAGACACAGAGAGAGAAAGACAGACAGAGAGAGAGACAGAGAGACAGACAGTGAGTGAGACAGAGCGACAGACAGTGAGTGAGACAGAGCGACAGACAATGAGTGAGACAGAGCGACAGACAGTGAGTGAGACAGAGCGACAGACAGTGAGTGAGACAGAGCGACAGACAGTGAGTGAGACAGAGCGACAGACAGTGAGTGAGACAGAGCGACAGACAGTGAGTGAGACAGAGCGACAGACAATGAGTGAGACAGAGACAGACAATGAGTGAGACAGAGACAGACAATGAGTGAGACAGAGACAGACAATGAGTGAGACAGAGACAGACAATGAGTGAGACAGAGACAGACAATGAGTGAGACAGAGACAGACAATGAGTGAGACAGAGCGACAGACAATAAGTGAGAGAGAGACAGATAATGAGAGAGAGAGAGCGACAGACAATGAGTGAGACAGAGCGACAATGAGAGAGAGAGAGAGCGACAGACAATGAGTGAGACAGAGCGACAGACAATGAGAGAGAGAGCGACAGACAATGAGAGAGAGAGCGACAGACAATGAGAGAGAGAGCGACAGACAATGAGAGAGAGAGCGACAGACAATGAGTGAGACAGAGAGACAGACAATGAGTGAGACAGAGAGACAATGAGTGAGACAGAGAGACAGACAATGAGTGAGACAGAGAGACAGACAATGAGAGAGAGCGACAGACAATGAGTGAGACAGACAATGAGTGAGACAGACAATGAGTGAGACAGACAATGAGTGAGACAGAGCGACAGACGATGAGTGAGACAGAGCGACAGACGATGAGAGACAGAGCGACAGACGATGAGAGAGAGAGAGCGACAGACGATGAGAGAGAGAGAGCGACAGACGATGAGTGAGACAGAGAGAGACAGACGATGAGTGAGACAGAGAGAGACAGACGATGAGTGAGACAGAGAGAGACAGACGATGAGTGAGACAGAGAGACAGACAATGAGTGAGACAGAGAGACAGACAATGAGTGAGACAGAGCGACAGACAATGAGTGAGACAGAGCGACAGACAATGAGTGAGACAGAGCGACAGACAATGAGTGAGAGGGAGAGATAGACAATGAGTGAGGGAGGGAGAGATAGACAATGAGAGAGGGAGGGAGAGATAGACAAAGAGAGGGAGGGAGAGAGAGACAATGAGAGAGAGAGAGAGAGAGACAGACAGACAGAGACACAGAGAGGCGACAGAGACACAGTGAGAGTGTGAGACAGTGAGTGTGAGAGAGACAGACAGAAAGAGTGAGACAGTGGATGGTCACATGGAGGCGCTGTGGATGCAGTGATGATCTGAAAGTCTGGAAATGTACACATTTGTTTCTTTCTCTGTCGGTTCAGTACCTGTTCAGTTCCTCTTCTCATCATGGTACCAAAAGTACTTTTCCACTGGTGTGTGTGTCTGTGTGTCTGTGTGTCTGTGTGTGGCTGTGTGTTATGGAGGTAGCTCTCTGTCTCTCTCTCTCAGCCTGCTTGGCTGCAGGACTTCCCCCATAACACCTTCCCCAACACACACACCGTTTTATGATACACTTAGTGCTTAGTGACCCGGAAAAGTTGAGATGAAGCTGCTAATAGACTGCAGCTGGGCGTCTATGCTCATACACAAGGGGTGTGTGTGTGTGTGTGTGTGTGTGTGTGTGTGTGTGTAAAAGTGTGTTATGGAGGTAGCTCCTGCAGTTTTTAGAGCTAACACATCAATTAGAACCTCATTTACACCTGCTGCACACGCCTCCTGTGTGTGTGTGTGTGTGTGTGTGCGCATGATGTCTATTCCTAATAGTGTATTCAGTTGAGCTTTTAGATACAGTTAATAATGGTGTGTGTGTGTGTGTGTGTTTCAGGGCCTGAAAGCTCGTATCCTGGAGACGTTTGTGATGCTGTTTCTGCTCGCTCTACTCATCCTGGGCATCGTGTGGGTCGCGTCCGCGCTCGTCGACAACGACGCTGCCAGCATGGAGTCTCTCTACGGTACACTCCTGTGTGTGTGTGTGTGTGTGGGGGGGAACAGAAATTTTTCCATATAGTTTTAAAACATAAAAAAGAGGCAAAAAAAATATCATACCTTTGCTAGCTTTTGTTGAGTGAGTGTGTGTTTGTGTGTGTGTGTGTGTGTGTGTGTGTGTGTGTGTGTGCAGACCTGTGGGAGTTCTACCTGCCCTACTTGTACTCGTGCATCTCTTTGATGGGCGGCTTGCTGCTTCTGAGTGAGTATCTCTCTCTCTCTCTCTCTCTCTCACACACACACACACACACACACACACACACACACACACATACATTCGCTAGCTAGCTCATTTGCTCAGCTATATGTATCCATGGAAACGGTTTCTCGCAAAAGGTCAAGGAAGTGTTCGAGTCGAGACGGACAGCCAGTCAATACAACACAATCCACTCGCCTGTCAGGAGCGCTGTTGCTAGGCAACGGTGAAATATGGGTGCATAAGTTAGTTAATGAAGCATGTCGATTGGCTAGAACACGGCCGTTAAAGGGGCTGCGTCGGCGCGAACAAGACCGAATGACAGGGAATGTCGACATTTACCTCAGATGTGCTGGTAAATATTTAAAAAAAAAGATTCTGTATGAATAAAAATGACAATTAGCGTCCACCGCTAACCGTTTCTGTGTGAGCCGAACAAAATGTGTTCCTGAGTGAAAATGTGACGTTACAGATAAGACGAGCATCATGACCCATGAGTCTCTCTCTCTCTCTCTCTCTCTCTCTCTCTCTCTCTCTCTCGCAGTGTGTACTCCAGTGGGTTTGTCCCGAATGTTCACCGTAATGGGCCAGCTGCTAGTCAAACCCACGGTACGTGTGATTTGTGTAAACTTCGATCAGACAGTATGTAGTAGAAGACCGCCATTTTACCTGACGAGCAAAAAACAGCACGAGTGTTGAATAATTTAGTAGTTTTACTAGCTACAAACCCCAGAACACCAGCATGTTGAGGAAATAGCTAGCTAATCTGCAAATTCTTACTGGTGGTTAATGGACGGAATAATGCTGCGCTTCTGATACGTTAGAAGATTACCGACTGATACGGACATTTTTTTCTCTCCATCAGATTTTGGAGGATTTAGACGAGCAGTTGTACTGCATCCAGCTACAGGAGGAAGCTTTACGGCACAAACTCGATGGTGAGTCCGTTCATTTACACCCACACGTCGGCCACGTTGCCCGCGATGTCGTACTCGGGGGGTGTGGGGGGAGAAAAGGGTTTGGGGCTGGGAAAGTGGACCAGCGATACCTCCAGTGAAACATCAAAACACCAAAAAAAAAAAAAAACTGCCCTGGTGGGGTGAAACTTTGACAACGTATCGCCATGTCTAGGGCTGGGGGGGGTACGACGAACCTGTCGCGCCGCACACAAAATACTACAAAGTGACAATTCTCATCATCATGCCCCGAATGTTGCTCACGCTATCTAGCTAGTTTACTGCCGCTGTGTTCGTTAGCCAGACGATTGATTTTAAACTAGCTAGCTAGTTCACAAGTGCGAAAAAAAAACAACATAGCTAGCTGTATACTGTTGACCTTAATCAGGAATATAATAACAAAGCTGCGTTCAACTCAAGGTCGCAACTCGTAATCACTGGAAAAGACTCGATATGACGACACGGTCGTTTGCGAGATTCTTGCTACAACGATATCGTCACATGACTCCTCCCTCCCCGGCCACGCCCACATTTCACTTGGCACGTTTTAAAGTCCCAATGAAACGTTGACGTGTTTCCTTTCGATACAGGAAGTCAAGGAAGGAGCCTGTTGAAGGGGAGGCAGGTTTTTTTTTCCTCGCTTGCTCGCCACGTCTCTCTCACACACACACACACACACACACACACACACACACACACACACACTGTGCGTCACAGCGCATAGACCATCACAGCCATTTATGTTTTTGGGGTAAGGACGCATGCTTGAGCGGATATCAAACAAATTTTGGAGCGGGAATGACCACACACACACACACACACACACACACACACACACACACACACACACACACACACACTCTCTGTCTTTTAAACACCACAAGGGCTAGTTTTTAAAAGGAATTAACATCTCTTGGACTATATGAACGACCCACGTTCAAGCGGTACCTGTAGCTCGTTTACGGAGGCGGGACTAATGCATTCTAGAGAGCGTTTGATTGGAGGAAATTGGATTAGTACAGCACAAGTCATCAGTTCCAGTTTTCCCAGGTTGAGAATACAAAATATTTGGACATTTTGGGAGTTTCAGAGAGATGCAACAGCGTGTTACGTGTGGGAGTGTTTTTGAACCCCGACACGTTCACACACACACACACCACACACACACACACACAAAAAAAATCATTTTGCTTGTAGATAAAGTTGTTCTCTTCAGGTTTTTAGCGTCCAGTGAAGCACGCGAGCGAGCGAGTTAGCGCTCTGATGAGATCGCAGCTGATTAATCCTCACCGCTGCTCCTCAATACACACGCATCTAACCGGCCGCTTTGAAAACCCGATAAAAATTTCTATTTTATTCCAATCTCACGTCTGATGTGCGGCGCCACAAAAGCTCCGTGATGATGAGGAATGCCTGAGCGCACAGCATTCTGGGGAAAATAGCATTCAGGCTCGGAGGGAGAATGGAGCTTATCAGGAAAGGTTTTTTTGTTTCTTTTTTTTTTCTTCTTCTTCTTCCAAGGCAGGTGCTGTAGGTAGAAAGAAACAGCGAGGTGTGTTTATGTTTACATTTATCGCGCGTTCTTTCATGTTTTGTGAGCGGTCCTCGTCGTGGGTCCTGCGGGAACAAAACGAACCCGTAAGAAAGAACATTTTATCGTTGATGAAGTCACTGGTAACATCACATTTCCTAACCAGACATTTGGTTAGGACTCTTCTTTTGCCTGGTTTCTATTTCTTCAGGACGGCTCCTGCACCAGACTTCTGGAAGTGTTTACGGTTTATTATGCCACAATATTCGGAGAATCTTGCGATTTTTCTGAACTACAGTGGATTGTCCCGCAGATTTGGGCCGATACGCGTCGTGTGACGTCATCACAACACGCGTTCGGCCGAAGCCCTCTTCGATTCACGTGCGTCGAACATGGGTAACAGCTAAAAGCTCTCATTCACCAACAAACATCACCGTGTAAGACCGTACAAAACTATTTCGCACAGTTGCGATTTCAGACAATTCTAGTAGCTTTCAGCACAAAAAACTCCGCAAGCTGCATCGAGAAAAAAAAAAAGCGCCGCAAAATCAAGCATTTTTGTCCGCAACCATCATGAAAGAAACTTGGCGAAATCATGTATGGACTCGGAAGATCGAGCGATGTCGAGACGTCGTGTTTTCCGGTTGTCCATCTGTCCGTCCGAGAGTCCCGTAAGCGCAACATCTCGAGAACGTATGGTCGAAGGTTTTGTAGGATTTCCATGGAATGATCATCGTAAACAGCGATTTAGGAATTGATCGAATAGTGAGTCGAGGTCAAACGTCTGAAATCGGAAACGTCCTTCATATTTTGAAGTGTATATATATATATATATATATATTTTAAAGAGTGATTCTGACATGCATATTAGTAACAAGAAAGGACTAGACTTGTCCGCGCCGACATCCCCGTCGACACTGTCGGTGTCCGGTTCTGCTTGTTGTTGCTTTATCCTTACCTGAGGAAGATGATATAATAAGAAAAGTCATATGCAGCAATACTCCGACAGGTTGTGGTGTTCGAATGTCGTTCGATCGGTCATCGAGGTGCCAGATTGTGCCGAGAAACGATTCCCCCACACCAACACGTCACCCCCACCAGCCTGATCCTTTGACACGAGGCAGGAAAATCAAGATTCATCAGATCAGACCAGGCCGCAGATGGTGGGGTCAGAATTTGGCGTCGGCGCCATGAATCCGTGAACCTGCCTTTGAAGGAAGGTCGCAAAACATGGAGACTTTTCACAAAGCGGTAAAATTCCAACCGCCTCCATAAAAAAGCTAATCATCATACAAATTTCTCTGCACAGTCATGTTCGAAAGGTCCTTGTGTGTGTGTGTGTGTGTGTGTGTGTGTGTGTGTGTGTGTGTGTGTGTGTGTGTGTGTGTGTGTGTGTGTGTGTGTGTGTGTCCTGGCTCTTGGCTCATTTCCCGCATTTCCCCGTTGTCCAGATGCGCAGTGACCTTGCATCGTCTCCCTGCTTTGCATAATCCAAGCTGATGTAATGCAGGAACAGCTTCAGCGAGCGCCGATGTCATCTATTCTGCAACACACACACAAACACACACACACACACACAGCGATTTACGTGAAGGACGCAAACTCCTCTCGAACTTGAACGACTGCTTCTGATCACATTTTAAAAGATTAAACGCAAAAGTCCCATTTTTGTATTCAGACTGATTTGGGGGCGGGGCTAAGTATGGGCTGAGTTTGTGCTGTCACTAGCATGGGGTTTAAACCAGTCGTGTCAGATATGCAAATTATCACAGTGTGCAAAGTATTACACCTAGCTTGCTAGCTAATCTTGGTAATGAATGAAGTCATGGTTGTTATGGTAACAGTGTATTTAGAAATTTTTAATGAGCTAGAGTTAAATAAATTACTGAGAAAACGACCGTTTACATTGAGAGCAAGATACTCGAACCAAACCCGAGCTAGCTTATTAGCGGTTAGTTAGCCAGCTAGCTAAGTTAGCTAATGTTGTTGTTCTTGTTGTTGTTATGATGTCACTAGGAAGCATTTGCTGTTAACGGATTAAATTTGCTCAGACTGGCTATCAAAAATACCGAGAAGTGTAAAGGAGACCAAGATTAAATCCTGTGTGTGTGTGTATGTATGTGTGTGTGTGTGTGCCTGCCTGAGGGGAAGTTGGTGTGTGTGTGTGTGTGTGTGTGTGTGTGTGAGGGGTTCCCCAGGAAAACCACAG
>CM042539.1:31873754-31908754 GCA_023630585.1 Cranoglanis bouderius
ATGAACAAATCAAACAGATTAGCGACACAAGAGGAGAGAACAGAAACGAGCTTTTTTCCAAATCACCAATCGCACTCGGTGTGTAAACAGGTGTTCAAACAAGATGGAGGGGGGGGGGGGTAAAAAAAAAAAAGAAAGAAAGAGAAGAGGAATAAGCCGTAATGTACTCAGCAGAATGTGCCGAATAAACTCGTACCAGTACAGCTCGAACCAGGAAGCGGTACATTTCAGTGCCTTGAAATAACAATCCGTAATCTCTGTAGTCGTGTTTTAAATCACACACTTGTGTACTGTTCCAGCTGGAGTGTGAGCAGGGATACAGATGTTGGACTGTTATTTGCAGAACAGATGAAGTGTGCACACTTTCCGCACAGACCTGTCCTGTCATGAACTTTGGGACGTTAATTTGGGAGTGACTGGATGTTGTTCTGTTGATTTCCTTTAGAATATACACTAGAACAGGAAAGTGCACAGAAACACCTGCAGCAGTTTTTTACACCCTGATCACATCAGTGACCAGCGGTGTGGGAGAAATGTGATGTAATAACAAGCTAATAAGCTAGAAGCTGTAGGATTGATAAATGGATGGTAGGATTAATGGATGGTAGATTTGATAAATAGGTGGATGGTAGGATTGATTAATGGATGGATGGTAGGATTAATGGATGGATGTAGGGATTGATTAATGGATGGTAGGATTGATTAATGGATGGATGTAGGGATTGATTAATGGATGGTAGGATTGATTAATGGATGGATGGTAGGATTGATAAATGGATGGATGAATAGAGCAGACAGGATTATCACCTGGCTCCCACGATGGTGGCGACACTGTGAGATCATTATGTGTGTGTGGTGATGTGTTGCCATGACAATACACAGTGATGAGGTCATGTGCACTGTTAATGTTCTGCGCTGGTAGTGATGTCACTTATGGCATGTAACATCATCATACTGTGCACTGAAAACCACCTGTGTGTGTGTGTTGCACATTCCTTCAGGTGAGACACAGACTGTGTGCTTTGATATTCCTCTGCTGTAATGGAGGATAATAAGAGAAAGAGTGTGGTGGATTAGAGCGATCATCTCTCAGCTTCAGAGAGCTCTTAGACATGTAGAGAGCAAGAGGTCAAAGGTCAAATCCCATCTAAAATCTTGTTCACTTTCTCTCTCTCTCTCTCTGCAGGATCCTGGGATTGGGAACGCATCTCTCTCTACGTTTGGCGTCGTGCAGGCTGTGGTCGAAATTGTCCTCATGATGTATCCAACACTGATAATGATGAAAGTGTGTGTGTGTGTGTGTGTGTGTGTGACCTTGACCTTAACTGTGCTACAGTTACCTGATGGTCTCCTCCGTTGTGGGATTCTACAGCCTTCGCATTTTTCAGGGACTCACACCCAGGAAGGACGACACCACCATGACCACAGTATGTACACACACACACACACCCTGTGTCGTGCTGTAACAGGAAAATAATCAACAGGGTAGTGTAATGATGCGAACTGAAGTTGATTATTTTCCTATAACACCAGCTCGTAAAGGTGTTTTATTCCTCTTATACCACAGCAGTTTTTTTCAACGGTTATAGTTTATTAAAGAACCTCATACTTTTTATCCTTTTATAGTTGCACTTAATGTTGTGGAAGGCCCATGAGGCAGCTGTAAAGAGTTGGCTCTAAATTCAAAGTTTGTTAGAATTTCCAGATTATGTTGATAAAATGATGGGTGGATGGACAGAGTGAAGGATGAATAAATAGATTAATTACAGAATGATTTAATGAATTTATTTATTGATGAACTGCCTGTTTTTTTTTACTCGTCGTTCCAGATCATAGGTTGCTGTGTCTCCATCCTGGTCTTGAGCTCTGCGCTCCCTGTCATGTCCCGAACTCTTGGTAAGAGGTGTGTGTGTGGAAATGGCAAGTTAGCAAGTGTGACAATAGCAACAATAAACAATATGCTGAGCTACCGCCACAGCTGTTCAAATAGGTGTGTGTGTGTGTATGACTCAGCAAAAAAATTGCTGCATTGAATAGATGAAAAGAAGTGACTGCATGAATCAGAATTCCATTACACACACACACTCTGAGACTGCATAGGGATGTGTGTGTGTGTGTGTTTAAAATGTGGGAAAGGTAAACTGCAGACCCCCAGCTTGGACGGACACACACACTAGTGACACAGTCACACTGTGGGGAAACACCTCTGTTGTTTATTACAATAATTCTCACACACACACACCACCATTACTGTCTAAGATGTTTAATAATGTGTTGCTGATTATGTCCCATCTTCCCTGTGTGTGTGTGTGTGTGTGTCAGGAATAACGAGGTTCGACTTGTTGGGGGATTTCGGTCGCTTTAACTGGTTGGGGAATTTCTACATCGTGTTGTCGTATAACCTGCTGTTCGCCGTGGTGACCACGCTGTGTCTTATCACCAAGTTCACCTCCGCTGTCCGAGAGGAGCTGCTCAAAGCACTCGGTAACACACACACACAGCCAGTGCAACACACTCACAACCACCACACACACCAACATATACACACACAGACATCATCATACACACACACCTGCCCCAACACCCCACTACACCAGTTATAAACACTTAAACCAACATAGAATATTGTGTACAGAATGTGTGCGCACCTCCTGAACTGAATTCTGTCGCCTCCATTTTCAGGTCTGGACAAACTGAATCTGTCCATCAGTCCCACAGAACCTGAGTCAAATAAACTAGCAGCTAACGGCCATCAGAAGACACTCTGAACTCCTCACACACACACACGCACACAAATAGGGTACGGCTGGAGATTTTAAGACGCCTTATTAACACACACACACACTGTCCAATCAGATGGGTGTGTCCCCTGCAGCAGGACGTTTACAGTGCAGACTTTCATTAAGCTACTTTAGTTAAGGTCTTACCTTCACTTCTCCGTTGGTCTTTTCTGTTTTCACACACGCCTTTAGAAGTTTGCGCATTTTATTGCAGTTTTAAATTCTACGACTTTTTTTTCCCCCATTCTTCATGTTGTGAATAAGCGGACTCGGGTAAAAGTGAAAGCATAATCGTCATGTAAATGTTGTATTTATGTCTGTATATATTCTTTGTTTTTGTTTTTTTTTGACATTGTATAATTTTTTGTACAGTGTTGGGGAGTTTTTTTGGGGTTCATGTCCAGAAATTCACCTCTGATGCCTTACAAAACAGGGGAGGATTTTACAGGCGCTTTAAGTCGTCACACTAGGCGAGTGTGTGTGTGTGTGTTAGGCATGTGCCGATGTGCCCTTGCTGACCCCGTCAACTCTCATGTCATAGATATCAGGCTACTGGCCGAAGTCGCTCGTGTGTGTGCAAAATTGTGCCATAATATAAGGCGTTGGAGTTGTCGATCAAGTCGCTAAACAATAGCTCACTATCATGCTAGCTGTTTATCCAGAGGTGACAACATTGTTAACAAGAAAAGCTGAACAGTAGGCCGTTGATTCAGTTTGGTCCTGGTGAATCAAATGCCAGATTCATAATTTTACATATTGGTACTCTATTTATTTACCAAATTGAATTAATATTTTACTATTTGATTCATTAGAACAAGTGTTGATTCAGTTTGGGTCTGGTGAATCAAATACTAGTGTCACGATTTGGCTATTTGATTCACCAGAACCATGCAATTTGTTCTGCTCTGATGATTTGTTCTAGTGAATCAAATCGTAAAAATCAACAAACAAAACTGAATCAACACAAGTGCTGATTGATTCTGGTGTTTCAACAGAAACAAATGAACACATCACTACTTGAGTTACCAAATTGAATGAACTCTGGTTCTTGTGAATCAAATAGCAAAGTGGCATATTGATGCTCAATTTACCAAACTGAATTTTCTCTACTATTTGATTCATTTTTGTGAATATTGTGTCAGTTGGTTCAGGTGAATCAAATACCCATGTCATAATTTACTATTTGATTCATTAGAACAAATTTTCAGACTGGTGTATGATTCACCAAACTGAATCAACACCTTGATTCATTAGAACAGTTTGGTAAATTAAGTACCAATGTATCGATTGGTTGTGGTGAAAAACCAGTGGCATGATGTTCCAATTGATTCACCTTGGTGAATCCAGTGAGGTACCAGTGAGTTTATTGGTGCTGATGAATCAAATAGTACAGTGTGTATTTCTGAGAGTGTGGCTCCAGCATATCGTGGATCTGATCATCGGCACATGCCTAGTGAGCGTTAACGTGGGACGGCTGCGTCTGCAAGCACCTTTTTGTAGACAAATTCACTGTGACCCCTCATGTGACTGTCAAAAAAAACAACAACCAGTTTACAATGTCAGTGATGACATGAAACATGAGTGTGTTTTAAATGTTGTTCAAATGAGATTCGGGCTTTCTAAACAGATCTCACATGAGGGACACTGAATTTACAACCTCTGAAAAGGTCATTTATTACATATGAATAAATAAATAAGCTGACTCATCACATTTTACGTTTGAATGTAACGTGCGTCTGAAGGACGATTGTTGTTTTTGTAGTAAAGCGTATGTACAAAGTATGCAAATTTTTTTTTGTACAGTCATTGTATAATATGCAAATGTCTTTCTTTTTTTCCCTTGACAACCTCTGGACCATAAACAGAAATGCACGGATCATAATGTCACTGAGGGAAGGTTTGTGTATTATACTGTGAAAACAGCAATTTGTTCTTTTATTCCATTACAAGCAGCCAATTTTCTTTTTTTTTTCTCACGTTCAGTTCAGAATGTTGGAAATAAATATTCTTTCTCAATGCAAATCCTTGTGGAGATTTTCTCTTTAGTGAGTGTGACGATTCGTTCTAATGAATCACATTTATATTTGATTTTACCAAACTGAATCAACACTTGTTCGATTTGGTAAATCAGGTATCAATATGTTGATTAGTTCCGATTAATCAAATACGAGTCTGATTATTTTACTATTTGATTTATTAGAACAGCTTATTGGACTGGCATTTGATTCAGCAGAACCGGTCAACAAGTTAGTACTCAATTTACCAAAATGAATCAACACTTGAAAAGTGTTGATTCAGTTTGAGTACCAATGTACTTAATGTGTGATGATTTCACTGTTTGATTCATTAGAACAAATCACTGGTATTTGATTTACCAGAACCTAATGAACATATTGGTACTCGACAAATTTACCAGTGTGTTGATCGGTACTTGATTAATCGTATCTAGTGTGATGATTTATTTATTTTTTTATTCATTACAACAAATAATCAGATTGATACTCGATTTACAAAACTGAATCAACCACATTACTATTTGATTCATTAGAACATGTGTTGATTGGTATTTGACTCACTAGAACCAATGTGATGATATTATTATTTGATTTATTAGAACAAACCATCAGACTGGTATTTGATTCACCAGAACCAGTCAACACTTGGTATAATGAGTCAAACAGTAAAGTGTTGATTCAGTTTGGTAAACTGAGCACTAAATGTGTTGATTGGTTTTGGTGAATCAAATACCAGTGTGATTTTGCTGTTTGATTCACTCGAACAAATCATCAGAGCAGTACAAACTGAGTGGTTCTGGTGAATCAAATGCCATGAATCAAAAAGGAAAAGCATGACACTGGTACTTGAGTTAACAAAGTGAATCATCATTTGTTCTAATGATTCAGTTAGCAGAGAGTTAATTCTAGTTTGATGATTTCACTATTTGACTCATTAGAATGAATAATCAGACTGGTATTTGATTCACCACAACCTAATTACTGTATTGGTATTTGATTTATCAAACTGAATCAAATAGAGTCAAATAGTAAAGTATTGATTCAGTTTGGTACCAGTGTGTTAATTGGTTCTGATGAATCACATACCAGTGTGATGAATTTACTGTTTGATCCATTAGAATTCACATCGAGTAACGGTGCCTTGATCGGATCTGGTGAATCGGATACCAGTCCGATGACCTGTTCAAATGAATCAAACAGGAAAGTGTGGATTTCTTTAAGTAAATAAAGTCGTAATATGATTTGCTCTGATGAATTGTTTTAATGAATCAGATTGTATAGTGTGAGTTCATTTTGGTAAATCAAATGCCAATATAATATTATAATTTGTTCTAATAAATCAGAATCAGTTTGTTGATTTATTTATTTTTTTGGGGTTTATTCACAATTTCTCTCCCCAATTCTTGAATGTTCGCATACTAACTACCTAACAGTCAGCGTCATACCTTATATGGTATGGTAAAGGGCGAAGTCGTAAACGGGCACACAGACATAGTGACGGCGACAGAGTGGGCAGGTGGCGCCGCCCTCCTGGCAGAAGTGTTCCGACACTCTCAGGCAGGACTGATGGAACAGATGGGAGCAGGAAAGCAGGACGACTGGAGTGGACGTGTGCGCACTTCTCAGAGGAGTCAGACAGATCGGACAGTCGCGAGTGTCCCGCTGGACCGCCTGCGACAAAAGCGCAAGGACAAAAACGTTAATGCCATTTTTTTTACTTTAAACCTCCACATTTATTAATACAATTTATACACATTTATCACCAAACTTCCACATTTTAAAAATGTGTAATTTAATCAAAAAAAGTGGAACTTTCATATATTCTAGATTCATTACACACAAAGTGAAATATTTCAAGCCTTTTTTTTGTTGTTTTAATCTTGATGATTACAGCTCACAGCTCATGGAAATCAAAAATCCAGTATCTCAAAATATTAGAATAAACAATTTATAATACAGAAATGTGGACCTTCTGAAACGTATGTTAATTTATGCACTCAATACTTGGTCGGGGCTCCTTTTGCACGAATTACTGCATCAATGCGGCGTGGCATGGAGGCGATCAGCCTGTGGCACTGCTGAGGTGTTATGGAAGCCCAGGTTGCTTTGATACAGATGAGCTGAAGGCCGCTATCGTTGGGTCTGGTGTCTCTCATCTTCCTCTATGGGGTTCAGATCAGGCGAGTTGGCTGGCCGATCAAGCACAGTAATATCATGGTCAGCAAACCAGTTACTAGTAGTTTTGGCTCTGTGGGCAGGTGCCAAGTCCTGCTGGAAAAGGAAATCAGCATCTCCATAAAGCTTTTCAGCAGACGTAAGCATGAAGTGCTCTAAAATCTCCTGGTAGACGCTGCATTGACTCTCGACTTGAGAAAACGCAGTGGACCAACACCAGCAGATGACATTTACATTTATGGCATTTGGCAGACGTCCTTATCAAGAGCGACTTACATTTATCTCGTTTATACAACTGAGCAGTTGAGGGTTAAGGGCCTTGCACACCATCTTAACCACTGAGCTACCACTCCCCCATGGCACCCCAAATCATCACTGACTGTGGAAACTTCACACTGGACTTCAAGCAGCTTGGATTCTGTGCCTCTCCACTCTTCCTCCAGACTCTGGGACCTTGATTTCCAAATGAAATGCAAAATTTACTTTCATCTGTAAAGAGGACTTTGGACCACTGAGCAACGGTGTTTTGAGTAAAAAGGTGTTAATTAGCTG
Source organism: Cranoglanis bouderius (assembly GCA_023630585.1). NCBI lineage: Eukaryota > Metazoa > Chordata > Actinopteri > Siluriformes > Cranoglanididae > Cranoglanis > Cranoglanis bouderius. The sequence continues at coordinate 31,881,277 of CM042539.1, forward strand.
ATTAGAGTCTTCTCAGGTCCACATCGCTGCATTATAAATTCTTTATTCTAATATTTTGAGGTACTGGATTTTTGATTTCCATGAGCTGTGAGCCGTAATCATCAACGTTAAAACAAAAAAAGGCTTGAAATATTTCACTTCATGTGTAATGAAGCTAGAATTTATGAACGTTCCACTTTTTGAATTAAATTACGGGGAAAAAAAAAAAAAGAACTTTTCCACGATATTCTAATTTTTTGAGATGCACCTGTATATACACATTACAAAATGTTTATGTTTATTACTGAATTAATTTATCACCACATTTATTCCTAAATTATATGTTTATTACCTTTATCTTCCACTTTCATTTATACACATTAATTACTACATTTTATTAATAACATTTATATACATCTATTACTAAAACTTAGATTCATTACTGAAATGTATTACTAAAATTTATATACTTTATATATTTAATATAACATTTTTTATATGTTTATTTCCAATCTTCCAGTTATTACTTTCACTTGTACACATTAATTAACTAAATTTTATATACATTTAATCCTACAATTTATATACATTTACTACTACTGTACTACCAAACTTCCACATTTTAAAAATACATTTATTACTTGTGTGTGTGTGTGTATATATATATATATATATATATATATATATATATATATATATATATATATATATATATATATATATACACACATACACACACACTTACTAGAAAAAAAAACCTATGTTTATTACTGAAATCTATATACATTACAAAACTATATATAGATTTTATATCAAAAATCTATATAAACGTTTATTACTGAAATTTATACACATTACACTTTGACCTAGAAAGGTGCATTTTCCAGATTAAAAACTAATTGTGGTTTAATTACGTACCTTAAACACACATTCCCAGGTGAAAGATGATGTACGCTTGTTGGTACGACTGCAGCGATAAGGAAAGTTCCAGTAGTTTTACAGTAATGAAGCTGTACTAATGGAAAGTTTAATGACATCTTGATGGACTTCAGTAAGCAAATAAAGCTGGTTGTTTTTTCTTGTTTGTTTGTTTTTTTTTTTTTTTTGAGACGCCGCGAAATATAAACTTCCTGCTTTCATTCGCTTTGAAAGCAGCGGCTAATAAAGGACAAAGGCGGCGGCGACAAATCTGCTGTCGGTTTAATTTCCTGGCCTGTGGGTGCATTGTGTGCGTGTGGTTAGTGCTGCGTTGTGTTGTGAACACTGTGTACAATGCGAGCTGATTTATGAGCGAGCCGAGCTCCATTCAGGCTGCGCTGGGACATCTGCAGCGTGGAGACAGGTGAGGACACGCCGTGGACCGACAGGGACCAGAGGGATTAGGGCTATTGAGGAGCGGCGCTTTGATCGCGCTCGAGTTGTGAATTTATGTTCGGATGTGTGAAGGATAAACTTCAGACGAGATGGAAGCCAGCTTCGATGTTAACGTGAAGGTGAATGGAACATTTCTGACGTCGCTAGATAAACAGTCCGGGGTTTGTTTGTTTTTTTGTGTTTTTTTTTAAACCCACAAACAGATGCACGGCGGCCATTTTGTGAGACCTTGGATTGGCCAATCAGGACATTACAAAGGATTACACATGCATTGTATTTCATTTCCTTTCTGAACATCGTCTTAAAATGGATCTCCTGCTCCACCACTTTTTATTAACCATTACATAACTACTAAAACTCTCAGTGTCATGCTGTTTTGGGAAAATAATCAACAACACGCTGATGTGATGAAGCAGTTACTCACCACCTCAAAGCTGCTTATTTTCCAACAACATACTTTTACTCGAATAAGATTTTGCCTGCTGTTACGCCTCTAAATGAGGATTTAAATAAGTAGGGAGAGATGGATAGATAGACAGACAGATAGGGACATACCTTCTCCTGAGCCTTCCTCCACTCCTCTTCCTCCATTCCTCTGGTGCTGGTCTGTAGACGATCGAAGAGGTGGAAGACGTCTCGGCTCTGGGCGACGCTCCGGTCGATTTCACGCAGGAACGAGTCGACGTCGCTGTGGCACGACTGCACCAGGCTCGCGTTCAGCTCCTGAAACTGAGCCGCGCTTCAGTATAACTCTTATACACGATTATAAACACATGAGCAGTAAATAAGAAGCGGGTGCAGCCACAAGACTCCGCCCACTCCTGTTCAACCTTTGACCTTAAAGAAGGAAAGCTAATTCCCACAATTCTGACCTTACATGGAGAGATTTTCAGAATTTACTGAATCAGATTTCACTTACTGAAACACACACACACACACACACACACACACACACACACACACACACCTCGACACATATACACACACCTCGACACACACACACACAGATCCCAGTGATCCCAGATAGGCTCATTAACTTTCTGATATTTATGAAAAAAAGAAAGAAAGGAAGGAAGAAGGGAAGGAATTCTTGAAAAAAGAAGGAAGGAAAGAACGAAAGAAAGAAAGAAAGAGAGAGAGAAAGGATATAAAAGAAAGAAATGAAAGTGAGAAAAAGGGGAGGGATTTACTGAAAGAAAAAAAAGAGAAAGAAGAATAAAAGAAGAATGAACTAAAGGAGAACGAAATAATGTAAGACAGAGAAACACAGTAAAAAAGAGAGAGGGCGTGGCCTGCTGTTTTAACGCTCCAATAAGAAAGACCAGAGTACTGTATAGCTTATATGTTACCATGGCAACGTGTGTTTAAAATGTTTGTGTACCGTAATAAACAGATAAACAGGAACAGATGAACATGGGATTATAGGGTTTTCATCCATTTTTGTGAAGCAATCACCAATTGATTGAAGGAGGAGCTAAAGTCCAGCAGCAATTAATACCCTCACACACACACACACACACACACACACACACACACACACACACACACAGGCTATCCTGAAACAAAGACTTTGAGATGAAGGAATTCTTTTTGCATTAACACAACAGCAGGTGTTTGTCTGAGCATCAGGCAAAAAACATAGCAGAAATAAGAGATCATGTCACTCTGTGTGTGTGTGTGTGTGTGTGTGTGTGTGTGTGTGTGTGTGTCCTGGGACACGCTCTCTGAAGAGAAAGTATGTTTTGGAGTGGACGTGTAAACACACACTCGGCTTTGTGTGTGTCTCAGGAATGTCCGGTGTGTTTGACTCCGACGGACACGCACGCACGCGCACGCACACACACACACGCACGCACGCGCACGCACACACACACACGCACGCACACACACACACGCACGCACACACACACACACGCACGCACGCGCACGCACGCACGCACGCGCACGCACGCACGCACGCACACGTGCACACAGAGATTTATTTTTTAAAAATTTGTTAAAAAAGTTTAGTTTTAGTTAAGTTTAGGTCAGTTTACCTTCTCCTCGAAGAATCTGCGTCGTAATCGCGGGTCACTGGGTGGCACGACTTTCCTCACGTCTCTGTACCACTTTCGTGCGACGCAGCCTCGCCACCAGGCCTGAATCCTCAAGGAATAAATAAATACATAAAAACAAATCAAAATGAAATAAAAATCCCCACTCTTTACCCGAGATCTTCAGTACAGTCCTGATACTAATCCCTCTGTCCATCTCTCCTCTATCATGGTATGTTATCACCAATCTAACACACATGCACATTCCTGTACACACACACACACACACACAGGTAAAAATGTAATGGAGGTGATGTTATACCTGAGAGCGCACTTCTCTCTGTAGAGTCTCGCTCCGTCGTGTATCACTCGGGTCTCGTACTGCTCCGTCCTGCACAGCGGACAACACTTCCTGCCCGAAAAGTGCTCAAACTTCCTCAAACACGCCTAAACACAACCATCCACTATATCAATGTTTACATATCATTAATGAGAGAGAATAGAAGGAAGAAAAGCTGACAAAAAATTAAAGGAAGGAAGGAGAAAAGAAGGAAGGAGGAAGGAGGGATGAAAAGAAGAAGGAAGGAATTTTCACCCCTAAGTAAAAATGTCCAAATTGGGCCCAATTATCCATTTTCCCTCCCCGGTGTCATGTGACTCGTTAGTGTTACAAGGTCTCAGGTGTGAATGGGGAGCAGGTGTGTTAAGTTTGGTGTTATCGCTCTCACACTCTCTCATACTGGGCACTGGAAGTTCAACAAGAACTCTCTGAGGATCTGAAAAAAAGAATTGTTGCTCTACATAAAGATGGCCTAGGCTATAAGAAGATTGCCAACACCCTGAAACTGAGCTGCAGCACGGTGGCCAAGACCATACAGCGGTTTAACAGGACAGGTTCCACTCAGAACAGGCCTCGCCATGGTCGACCAAAGAAGTTGAGTGCACGTGCTCAGCATCATATCCAGAGGTTGGCTTTGCAGAATAGATGCATGAGTGCCGCCAGCATTGCTGCAGAGGTTGAAGGGGTGGGGGGTCAGCCTGTCAGTGCTCAGACCATACGCCGCACACTGCATCAAATTGGTCTGCAGGGCTGTCGTCCCAGAAGGAAGCCTCTTCTAAAGATGATGCACAAGAAAGCCCACAAACAGTTTGCTGAAGACAAGCAGACTAAGGACATGGATTACTGGAACCATGTCCTGTGGTCTGATGAGACCAAGATAAACTTATTTGGTTCAGATGGTGTCAAGCGTGTGTGGCGGCAACCAGGTGAGGAGTACAAAGACAAATGTGTCTTGCCTACAGTCAAGCATGGTGGTGGGAGTGTCATGGTCTGGGGCTGCATGAGTGCTGCCGGCACTGGGGAGCTACAGTTCACTGAGGGAACCATGAATGCCAACATGTACTGTGACATACTGAAGCAGAGCATGATCCCCTCCCTTCGGAAACTGGGCCGCAGGGCAGTATTCCAACACGATAACGACCCCAAACACACCTCCAAGACGACCACTGCCTTGCTAAAGAAGCTGAGTGTAAAGGTGATGGACTGGCCAAGCATGTCTCCAGACCTAAACCCTATTGAGCATCTGTGGGGCATCCTCAAACGGAAGGTGGAGGAGCACAAGGTCTCTAACATCCACCAGCTCTGTGATGTTGTCATGGAGGAGTGGAAGAGGACTCCAGTGGCAACCTGTGAAGCTCTGGTGAACTCCATGCCCAACAGGGTTAAGGCAGTGCTAGAAAATAAGGGGTGTACTCACTTTTGTTGCCAGCGGTTTAGACATTAATGGCTGTGTGTTGAGTTATTTTGAGGGTACAGCAAATTTACACTGTTATACAAGCTGTACACTCGCTACTTTACATTGTAGCAAAGTGTCATTTCTTCAGTGTCGTCCCATGAAAACATATAATAAAATATTTACAAAAATGTGAGGGGTGTACTCACTTTTGTGAGATACTGTGATATATATATATATATATGCATGCTTGATGGTAGAGAGATAGAGAGAGATGGAGAGAGAGAGACATGGGCAGGTATAAGGTGGATATATGGTGTGGTGAATGATGGCGTGATGAACTCACTCTGTGAAAGATGTGAGAACAGGAGAGCAGAACCTGCCAGGAAATAAACATGATTAATTATTTATATTATTTAATGGAATCTGAAAGCTCACACTAACAGAGGAATAAACTGTAGACAGGAGTGAGTGTGTTATTAAACTCACACAGAAACACACTCACGAGCTTCACATGGTTTCTGCTGTAATAAACACTAGCTGTTATTGTGGAAAACCACACAGAGAAAATATAAGAGTTAGAGCTTTTTATCAAAAAAAAAAAAAAAAGTTTTCATTTCTTTCCCTTTTCGTGTTTTTTTTTTTTAATGTCTCCTATAATTTCCCCTTCTTTCTGTCTTTTGAGTCTCTTTTCTTGTACAAATTTTTTCTTTCTTCCTTCTTCTCTGCCTTTCCACCTTCCTTCCTCCTGGACTGCCTGCATTTCCTTCCTTCTTGTCTTTCCTTCCTGTCTTTCTTCCTGTTTGTCATTCCTTCCTGTCTTTCCTCCCTTCCTTCCTGTTGTCCTTCCTTTCTTCCTGTCTTTACTTCCTGTTTGTCCTTCCTTTCTTCCTTCCTTCCTTCCTTCCTTCCTGTCTTTCCTTCCTGTTTGTCCTTCCTTCCTGTTGTCCTTCCTTTCTTCCTTCCTGTTTGTCCTTCCTTTCTTCCTTCCTGTTTGTCCTTCCTTCCTGTTTATCCTTCCTTCCTTTCCTTCCTTCCTGTTTGTCCTTCCTTTCTTCCTTCCTTCCTGTCTTTCCTTCCGTTCTTCCTTCCTTCCTGTCTTTCCTTCCTTCCTGTTTGTCCTTCCTTCCTTCCTGCCTTTCCTTCTTCTTTGTCCTTCCTTCCTGTTTTCTCTTCCTTCCTGTTGTCCTTCCTGTTTGTCCTTCCTTCCTATCTTTCCTTCCTTCTTTCCTGTCGATCCTTCCTTCCTGTTTTCCCTTCCTTCCTGTTGTCCTGCCTGTCTGTCCTTCCTGCCTGTCTGTCCTTCCTGCCTGTCTGTCTGTCCTTCCTGCCTGTCTGTCTGTCCTTCCTGCCTGCCTGTCTGTCTGTCTGTCCTTCCTGCCTGTCTGTCTGTCCTTCCTGCCTGTCTGTCTGTCCTTCCTGCCTGTCTGTCTGTCTGTGCGTCCTTCCTGCCTGTCTGTCCTGCCTGTCTGTCCTTCCTGCCTGTCTGTCTGTCTGTCTGTCCGTCCTTCCTGCCTGTCTGTCCGTCCTTCCTGCCTGTCTGTCTGTCCTTCCTGCCTGTCTGTCTGTCTGTCTGTCCGTCCTTCCTGCCTGTCTGTCTGTCTGTCTGTCCGTCCTTCCTGCCTGTCTGTCTGTCCTTCCTGCCTGTCTGTCTGTCCTTCCTGCCTGTCTGTCTGTCCTTCCTGCCTGTCTGTCTGTCCTTCCTGCCTGTCTGTCCTTCCTTCCTGTCTGTCCTTCCTTCCTGTCTTTTCCGAGGATCAGTGAGGATTGAGCAGACAGCAGAAGCGCTGTGGAGTTTTGATGGCCGTCTCTGGCGTACAGCTCCCGGGTGATATTTTAGTGTAACCTGATAAGGAAGCCTGAATCGGAGTGTGTGTGGAGTGTGTGTTGAGTGTGTGTTGAGTGTTTGTAGAGTCAGAGTGGTGATTACTCGCCCACTTTGAAAATGTACCACTGTCTAATTTAGACTGTTATCTAGAAATAAACGCTGATTGGACACGAAGCTGCCTGTCTGAAGTTTCACAGGTAACGCAGCGCAGGTTCACGGAAACCCATCATCATGTCTGTGGGATGCTTTTTTTTTTTTTTTAAATATCGGGGCTGATTTATGGCTGCGGGAATTACTATTAACCAAACCTGCAATTACCCATTCAGCTCTGATAATGAGAAGTGCTTATTAACTCGCCATAAAATCACTCCTCCGATTGGTTTTAATTCCTCCTCTTTCAGACCCAGGCTGTTATTGCGCTTTAATTGATTTGAAGTTGAATGCAGGGCTCCTTCCCTAAGCCTCGGGGTCGAACCCACACACACACACACACACACACACACACACACACACAGGAGCTAATATTTACATAAACGTCTATGGTAACTGGGCTTTGTGGCTGTGTACGGCTTTTTCTTTTCCCAGCATTCCTGGGCGGATCGTCGTCTTGACCCAGAGAGCGGTCTGCTCAGGGACGCTACTTCTGAGAGCTGCTTATAAAAACACACTTAGGAGTTTATTTAAAAGAAAACTTCGGAAAAAACAAAAAGCAGAACAGACACACCCGAACGCGGAGGGGCAAGAGAACATTTACAGAATTTCCTGCTACAGACCAATCAGAATGCAGAATTCAACCCTGCTGGATAATAGCAGGTTGTCATTTCCAGCCTTGTAAGACGTTTTTAAAAGTCACAGAGCCTGGTGTGGAGAAGGGAATTGTGGGTAATCCGTACCTGCGGCTGGAGGCAGAACTCCTCGGTGCAGATGATGCAGGGCTGAGTGGCGTCTCCGTTCAGCAGGGAGCGAGATTTCACCTCCGTCCACTCGTCTGCAGTCAGTCTTCTGCTGCTGGGAGCTGCTACTAAACCCAGCTTCTGAGCTACACACACACACACACACACACACACACACACACCATCAAACACATAGACTATAAAGGTAGATAGAGAGACAGACAGATAGACTGACAGTAATGACAACAGTGTAGACAATAATATACAGCTGCTTTAAATATCAGACGGGAAGACAGACAGGAAGAAAGGCAGGCAGACAGACAGACAGACGGATGAACGGAGGCAGACAGACGCATAGACAGATAGACAGACAGGCAGGAAGTCAGTTAGAAAGATAGATAGGTGGATAGACGGGTAGACCGACAAACACGTAGTCCTGCAGACAGACAGATCGATGGAAGAACACGACAGATTGACAGACAGACAGACAAATAGAAAGATGGATGGACAGAAAGACACATAAGGCAAGCAGACAGAAAAAGAGAAAAATAAATGTTAGGACAGACAGACACGTAAGGCAAACAGGCAGGAGGGAAGAAAGACAGACAGAAGAGACAGACAGACAGACAGACAGACACATAAGGCAAATAAACCAGTGTGGGGGGAAAAAGCAGACAGATGGACAGACACAGATGAAGCAAACAGAAACAGAAAGCAAGGCAGACAGACAGATAGACAGACAGACGCAGAAGGAAAATAGACAGGTAGGAAGAAAGGCAGACAGACAGGTGTACAGACACTTAAAGCAAACAGACAAATGGAAAGAAAGGTAGACAGACACAAAGAAAGACAGATGGATGGACAGGTAGACAAGAAGAAAGACAGACAAACAGACAGACAGTCAGAAAAATGGATGGACAGACAGACAAGAAAAAAGTCAGAGAGAGAAAGACACATGAAGCAGACAGACAGGTGGGAAGAAAGGCAGACACAGACAGAAAGATGGATGGACAGACAGCACTGATACACACACAAACCACCAGTGTGTGACTGTTTTGTGCAGTTTGTTTATCAGTGGTTGTTAATAGGGTGTGTGTGTGTGTGTGTGTGTGTGTGTGTTTATCCCAGAGTACCGAGTGTGAGTGGAGGCTGAGGTGAATCCAGCACAAACTCCCGCTCATCATCACCACGGCGTGTGTGTGAGTGTGTGTGGCGTGTGGAAGGTGAGGGAAGGGCGGGGCGTGTGGAAGGTGAGGGAAGGGCGGGGCGTGTGGAAGGTGAGGGAAGGGCGGGGCGTGTGGAAGGTGAGGGAAGGGCGGGGCGTGTGGAAGGTGAGGGAAGGGCGGGGCGTGTGGAAGGTGAGGGAAGGGCGGGGCGTGTGGAAGGTGAGGGAAGGGCGGGGCGCTGAAGGTGTGGAACACTCCGGATGATGTGATCCTGAAGCGCTCCAGCCATCGCGGCCTGCTTCCTTCCGTCTGCTCTGGACCTGCAACCCTGTGTGTGTGTGTGTGTGTGTGTGTGTGTGTGTGTGTGTGTGTGTACACAAGTGTGAAAGAATGTGTGAGAGAAACACACAAAGAGATCAGTGGACACACAACACAGACATATCTACATCTGTCCCAATAATCCGTTAAACGATATATCACAATATTATTATCATTGTTATTATTATTATTATTATTATTATTATTATTAATAATAATAACAATAATAATAATAATAATAATAATACAATGTGAACACACTAAACACACGTTAAAAACACCAATTAACTCATTTTTACTCATTTAAAAACTCAATCATAAATAGCTCAAACCAGGAAGTGAAACTAACCAGCTAGAACTAATTAGAACTAAAGCTAACTAGCGTTAGCGGCTAAGTCAGTGTTAATAAACTTAGCAAGCTAAGGGAAGATTTTAAAAAAATATATACTATTAAAACGCCTTAAACACCTGAAACACGGTTTAAAACTTCACTGTGTTTTAAGACCTCAGTAATGTGAACTAAAACCGCGTTTATGTTTTAATTAGAGGAGAGAAAACACTGTTTCTACCTTCAGCATTGTCCTGAAGCAGCGCCGGTGTCCCTGGTTACTCTGATTATCCGGTTGCTTAGCAACAGCGTGGCAGCGGGCAGTAGGGCTTCGCGAGTGCGCATGCGCTTGAGCGTCGCCGTCAGCCGCGTTTGTGAAAAGAACTTTTTGTTTACTTTTTTTTTGCTTTATTGTATTGAAACATTTATAATTTTAGAATTATATAATTACATTTGATTATTTATTATTATTTTTGCTTTATTTAAGCATTTATAAGAGTTTATCTGCTTGTAATGCAGCTGCTTGGTTTATGTAATAAACAAAATGTCTGAAATTAAAATAATCCAAGCTTTCATCTCTCCTCAGATTCACAAAATCAAAATGTTTTCTCAGTCAGTCTGTAATTTTAATTTTATACAATAATATATACAAATATTATAACTAATTATAGATAGCTTATATCCAGTATCTCTCCTGCCTCACCCCATATCTTTCCTGTCTCTCTCCTGTCTTTCTCCAGTCACTCTTTCCTGTCTCTCTCCCATCTCTCAAATGTTTTTCTCCTGTCTCTCTCACCTGCCTCTCTACCATCTCGCTCCAGTCTCTCTACAGTCTCACCTGTCTCTCTCCTTTCTCTCTCCTATCTCTCTCACCTGCCTCTCTACCATCTCGCTCCAGTCTCTCTACAGTCTCACCTGTCTCTCTCCTTTCTTTCTCCTGTCTCTCTCTCTCACTTGTCTCTCTACCATCTTGCTCCAGTCGCTCTACAGCCTCACCTGTCTCTCTCCATTCTTTCTCCTGCCCCTTTCCAGTCTCTCACCTGTCTCTCTCCATTCTTTCTCCTGCCCCTTTCCAGTCTCTCACCTGTCTCTCTCCATTCTTTCTCCTGCCCCTTTCCAGTCTCTCACCTGTCTCTCTCCATTCTTTCTCCATTCTTTCTCCTGCCCCTTTCCAGTCTCTCACCTGTCTCTCTCTCCTGTCTCTCACCGGTCTCTCTAATGTTTTTCTCCAGTCTCTCTCTTGTCGCTCTCCTATATCTCTTTCCTGTCTCTCTCTCTCTCCCAGCTCTCACCTGTCTCCCTCCCATCTCTCTCCAGTCTATCTACAGTCTCTCCTTTCTTTCTCCCACCTCTCTAATGTTTTTCTCCTGTTGCTTTCTTCCCTCTCCTCTCTCTCTCTCTCTCTCTCTCTCTCTCTCTCTCTCCCCTGCCTTTCTCCCAGCTCTCTCCAGTCTCTGTCCCATCTCTCTCCAGTCTATCTACAGTCTCTCCTTTCTTTCTCCCACCTCTCTAATGTTTTTCTCCTGTTGCTTTCTTGCCTCTCTCTCTCTCTCTCTCTCTCTCTCCTGTCTTTCTCCCAGCTCTCTCCAGTCTCTGTCCTATCTCTCTCCCAGCTCTTCCTCCTGTATCTCTCGTTCATGTCTCTCTAGCGTTTTTCTCCTGTGTCTCTCCTGTGTCTCTCACCCATCTCCCTCTCTTCTCTCTCCTGTCTCTCTCTCTCTCTCTCATCTCTCTGAGCCTCAGGTTTGTGTTTTTAAGGAACTAATCGCTTTGTGAAAAAGCAAAGCCCGGATAGGGAGATGGCTTTTTTTTTTAGTCCTCCTGTCATCGGAATGGTTCTCTGGTTTTCAACAGAGACGCCGTTTGTCTTCGCCGTGTCCATAAATACAGTTATAAAGAGCTTTTCTGTTTGGCTTTCTGAGCCTCTCTACCTGTGTTTTTTTTTTTTTTTTTTTAAGAGGGAGAAGTCGCCTTGTCGTGCAAACAGCTCTCAGGTTGAGAAACGCAGGAGAAAGGAGCCGGGTTTGAATAGGGCGCCTTCGCTGAACTCCTCTGCAAACTTGGCTGCTTGAAAAGGGACCAGTAATCCGGCCATTTATCTCTGTTCAAAGCCGGCAGGTAAAAAGCAACGTTCTCGGATGCCATCGTTTTTTTTTTGTTTTGTATTTTTTTTTTAATTTAAAAGGACATGTTGAATGAATGCTCACTGTTTACCCAGTTTGTAAGACGACAACAATGAGAACAACTTTATTTATACAGCATCTTTCATCTATTTCAAATACAGCTCAAGGTGCACAGGAAGAACGAAAGAAAAAAGAATCGGATAAAAAAAAAAGCAGGTACAACGTGACTACATGACGTCTGAAAAATAGATCCTTATAATCTTTTTTTTTTTTTTTTTTTTTTAAACAAAATAATAATAACAGGGTGATTAGTGCGTTTTCCAACACCAAGGAAACACTTTTCAACTACTGTTTAAATCAGTTTCCAATTTGGGTTTATATTAACATTTTATTTTCCTTCCACAGCATTAAATGCAACTATAACTGGATAAAAATTACAGCATCTTTCCTTAACATAAAACCTAAAACTGTAATCGTCTGCAACCCGTTGTGGTATACAAGGAATAAAACATTGATTTTTTTCCCCCTATAACAGCACAACGCAGTGTCTTATTTCTTACTTGCTGGCTTCAGAAGTACAAACTTTTCAGTACAACAGAAGGCTGTGCTAATTAAACGTCCGCTATTTGTGAATAATGGAATTAGTCTGAGGCGAGAAGACGGTTTCATAGCTCATTAATAATCTTAATAATAATAATCATCTGACGAAGAGCAGATCGCTGTTATGATTCACAGTATTTTATGAGCGGGTTCCTACGATGACATTAATTCCCTGATGTATAATACTGGCCCAGTAAAGCAGTGGTGTACTGGTGGTCCAAAACCCGTCGATAAATGAAATACAAATCACAGTTGGCTTCGGGAGTTTTATTTCATCTGCTAAAGTGCTGCATTACCTCACAGTCTGGCCTCGGTTCAGATCGCAGCGAGTCCACAACGTCCAGCTAGAGGAAGTCACTGCAGTCGAGCTATTACAGTAGATATGAGGCTAAAAATCTCTATAATATCCATCAATACCTCAACAATGACGTCTCATCCATGGCATAATAGGAACGATGCGTCCTGCTGAAGAAAAGAAAAGAAGAAAAAAACAACAACGGAAACCCTCATAGAATTTGTAATGGTTTTAATGGTTATAATGGGAGTTGTATTGGTTTTAATGGAAAACGTAATGGTCCCTGTGGGTCTCTAGTGGTAATCTGTTGCCTTCTTTTGGTGGTTATGTCTAGTGGATACCATTAAGGACCAATAATGATAACGGTTTGCGGCTGATGGTTTGTAATGGTACGTATTTGTAGTGGAAACCGTTAGAATTTCTGTGATGGTTTCTATTGTTTTTTATTCAGCAGGGTAGCCGGTTAATGTTAATAAATTAGCTGAACCAACCTCAATAACCTCAAGTGCATGTCTTCTGGAGACGCCTCATTGTATACGAGTCTTTGTTTACTCCAGCATACTGAATCATTTTACTGGGGTAGGGCCAGGGGTGTTCATGCCTGTGTAATTTGTACTTTGATTGGACGATGTGTACGCAGTCGAACTACTTTTAACAGCGTTTGGGGGTAAAGGGCATTAGAGTGAATAATCCTACTACGTACACGTGTACACAAAATGGCCGCCGCATGAGATCTCAGTGTGTCGCTTCACACACGACGCCATCTTGATTTAGAGCGTAAAAGCCAGAACCAGAACTCACTTCCCCCCAGAATGACATACGTTTTTTTTTTTTTCTTTAACTTTATAAGATCATTTTAACGCAGGAGTTCTTTCTAACTCAATGTCGGTTTCTAATGTTTCTAATATTTGGTAGACATATTCCTCACAAAATCGTCTAAAGAGAGACATGACGTTTGCTAAAACCAGGAGTTTATACACAGCAGCGCTTCTAACCCCACCTCTTTGTAATTTATTTATTCAAGCCCCGCCCCCCTCATTCATTCATAATGGTGCCACTCTTCACCAGAAGAAAATATAAAAATAGCAATAGTTTTTTTTTTTTTTTTTTTAACACTTGTGCCCTGATTAGGAATCTAGATGGCATAATCACTTGATAATGATGATTAAACAGTCTTCTTAATAGCGCACGCCGGAGTAAGAACGCTAGCTAGCCGTGATTCTAGCGTTTAGGACGGAGCTGAGCTCTGATGCGTCATTCAGAAACGCGTACCGCGGCGTCTCAGTGAGACAGAAGCTGTAATTTTAATCAGGTATATATGAAAGAAATCAGCAGGGGGGAAGAGAGAGAGCGGCGCGGCCCGCGTTCAGGCACAGCGTGTGTTAAAAACCTTCCTGGGCTACAATTTATGGTCATTTAGGGCCTATTTTCAGCTCTGTGATGGATTCTGCTCAATTATCGACCATTACAGCGACAAAGCGAGAATCCACTCAGAGCTCAGGGTCACTGCTTACAGAGAGAGAGAGAGAGAGAGAGAGAGAGAGAGAGAGAGAGAGAGAGAGAGAGAGAGAGAGAACTGCACACAGAATTATAACGGAGCAAGAAGAGTGAGAGAGATCTATCTATCTGTATGCGGCGGGGCATAGAGAGACACAAAGAGAGACAGAGAGAAGACAAAGAGAGCAAGACAGAGAGATTGAGAGAGAGAGAGAGAGAGAGAGAGAGAGAGAGAGAGAGAGAGACAGAAAGAGATCTATCTACCAAGAGAAAGAGAGAGAGAGAGACAGAGGCAGACAGAGAGAATGAGAGAGACACACAAAACCAATGAGGGAGAAAGAAAGAGATACAGAGAGAGAGAGAGAGAGACAAAGAGAGAGACATAGTGAAAGACAGAGAGACTGAAATCTATCTATTAAGAGAGAAGGAAAAATACACAAAGAAGGAGAGACAGAAATAGGGAGAGAGAGAGAGAGAGAGATCTATCCAAATCTATCTATCTATCTATCTATCTATCTATCTATCTATCTATCTATCTATCTATCTATCTATCTATCTATCTATCTATCTATCTATCTATCTATCTATCTGTCTCTCTCTCCCTGTCTGTCTGCCTGTCTGTCTGTCTGCCTCTCTCTCTCTATCCATCTGTCTCTGTGTCTGTCTGTCTCTCTCTCTCTCTCTGTGTCCGTCTGTGTGTCTGCCCCTCAGTGTGCACCCTCACTAGCTCCCTACAGTGTAGTGCACTTGTTCTGCAGTGAGGTGAATGCTCTGCAGTGGTGTGTAAGTGTGTAAGTGTGACGTGTTGAGTAAGTGTTCAGTCTGAGAGTCACTCATCACGTCTCTCACACTTCAAAGCCGAGCTGCTCCGGTCTCGTGTTGTAATTTCAGACGGCGTCGACAGATAAACTAGCGCTGCATGTTTACGTGTTTTTCATCTCGCCCGAAGAACAGAACCGCGCCACCCCGAGCCTCTCCGCGGCCCACAATCCTGTGCGCTCTCGCTCTGCCATTCCTCTGCTTTTATAGTTGACGATCTATTCCAAAATGTATCTGAATTCCACATAAACCCTGAGGAGTATCGCCGCGTGCCGCAGACGTGTCGATGTGGAGCCGTTAAAGGGGTTGGAATCCTCTCGACTCGTCAAGTTCATTCGCTCACGTGTAAAGTGATTGGCTGATGACTTCAGGAGCTGAGGGTTTATTGGCCATCGTTTGTAGCCTAGCTGTTTTACCTTCCAAAGTAAACAGGTGTGTTTCTGCTGTCACTTCACACCTCCTTCAGCACAGTCTGTCTCACTGCATGAAGCACGGAAAACTGAAGAAGATTCCATCAGACTGCCAAAAAAAATAATAAAAAGTCACCGGTTTAGGCTTATTAACACCATTCTCACACCTGTACTGACCAGGATGAGGCGTAATGATAAAATCCACTTTATTGGCCGCAGGACTCGAGCGACGCCCCTGATTAGCCGGACTGACGAGCGACGGGGGCGGGGAGGAGTGAGATCAAGGGCAGAGACGCTCGACATGTTTACATTCTTCGGTGATGTCCCACTTCACGTCTCTCATCCTCCCGACTTGAACGAGTGAAAGAGTGGCCGAGGGATGAAGTGGTAGATCAGAACGGTTCCAGGTCATGTGACCTCTCCACAGGGGCGTGCGCTATTTCAGGCAGCTCTCATCTCATTCCGATTTCTGACATCCGAGAAAGATGATGCGACCGGAGAAATGCGCGAAGTATTGCTTTTACTTCATGAGCATTGCTTTGCAGTGGCTTGAAGTGTTAAGGATGAGAAATATGATATACACACTCTGTACACTTATCTGACTGAATGATTGGAATTTGACTAAAATATTTCATTTTATTATTATTATTATTATTATTATTATTATTATTATTATTAGTTGTAGTAGTAGTAGTATATACTGTATGGATTTTACCAAGTTAGTATGAGAAGTATATTTCTGTATTATATATGTTATATTTATGTGCATATGCTGTATATACATATATTCTGACCAATTTTTTAAGAATAAACTACTTTTGACAGAAAAAAAAAAAAACTATTTTATTTTAGCACTCGTTGACCCCAATCTGGATAAATGTCATAAATTTGACTCTCAAAAATAGCACTAAATATTTTTTTGTTTTATTAATGATGATGATGATGATGCAAATATAGACAAAAAAAATCTAATATCTCAAATTTGTTTTGGTAATATAGATTTTATTTCTCTCCCCCCACCCCCACCCCACCCCCCTTTTTTAAAACGAAACAAAACTTCGGAATAGAGTTTATAGCTCAGTTGAATTCTTGACGTCTTGAATTTTAACCTGTAGATACCACTGAACTGTTTTACTCATTTATTATTACCAAATTACTACTACTTCTGGAATAAAAACAAAAGAAAAAAAAACAAAACAAAACAAAAGAAGCTGAAATTCCTGAATGGTGAGAAAGGCACTGTAATGGATACACACTGTAGCTAGAACCATTAGTCATCTAAAGAACCCTTGAGGAACCCTTGAGACTACAAATGGCTGAAACTGCTGAAAAAAAAATACACCATACACCATAATTACACCATAATTACACCTGTATAACTACAAATCTCACTTTACTGTATGATACACGAGGTAAAAACATGTGAAATCGTATGTATATCAGTGTCTTAAATTTGATTTGGAAATAAACCGTGATATTTTAACACTTTAATTTTTGAGTTTTGCATTATTACTACTATTGATATTACTATCAGATGGATGAATTGTCTGAAAGTTAGATTTCTGTCTGTTACATCTATATAAATACTGGTCAGATCTGTTCATCCGTACTATACGTCAATTACAAAATAGCTTTTTCAATTTAATTTTAAGTTCTCTTCTTCTTTTTTTTTCGGCAGATCGTTTTGTTTATTATTTCTAAAAAGATAAATGATAAATAATAATCTTAATGATGTCACATTTATTTTAGCGTCTCATAAATGAGAAATATTGGATACCTTCCACCATATTTAAGCTATTTTTCACTCGGGAACGAGTCAAATCTGACATGAAATTTGCACTTGGACGTGGAAATACCTCTGGATGCCGATCATTACCAAGTTATCCTTTAATGTTAGCCTGAGAAGGATAATGGATGAACTGCAGCATAAACACCTGCACAAAGTGGATGTGTATATATATATATATATATATATAGGAGCTAGGAGATAGGAGGCAGTGGTGTGTTATTTACATCCTTTACATAAATACGGGGCATTCCCGTTTTTTTGACCCTTTCCCTCGTCACACATCAAAAGGGAAGCGTGAGGCGGAGATGAAACAAAGCAGACGAGACTCAGACACATCAAGCTCTTGCGTTCTCTTTAAAGCTTAATTATAGCTGTTAGGGCGATGAGAGACGTATCACACAGCGGCCGTGATTAATAAACAAAAAATCAAGGGGCCAACAAGTTCCTGCTCATCGCCCTGGTGCATGCGCTCAGTGCACGAGAACATATCAAAGTATAGGTCTTCTTCTCTCTCTCTCTCACACACACACACACACACACACACACACTAACGCTGGCTCGCTTTTAACCCATCTCTCGCACACACACACACACACACACACACACACACCTGTTCCAGTGACAGCCGATGAGCTCGGAGTGACAAACCCAGCTCGGACGACGTGAACAACGCTCTCAGTCACGCTTTCATCTTTCAGCTACGAGGCTGTGTAGGAGAAGGACAGCGAATTTAGTAAACACACACCTTTCCGAGACAGGTCAGAGCTGGAAAACACACCGGCGTGACCCGGAGGTGAGGTCAGGGTCAAAATTCTTCCTTTGAAAAAAAAAAACGTCACGTGGATAAATTTACCAAGAAGAAAGTTTCAGAGCAAACCTGACAAAAAGGAAAAGGGCATGCGAGTTTTATATTGTGCATGCGGCTGTTCATCCAATACAGAAAACATGTTTGAAGGATAAGCTGACCAAGCACTCATCTGCTCATAAAATTCAGTCCTCAAGCTAAGCAATTTCTCAGATTAAGGTGTCCCTGATTAAGATGTCTCCTCCGATGACCTCTTCTGAAAAAAAAAAAAGCCTTACCTTGTTATATATGTGTATTTAATATTTCCCTTGAATAGCATTACATGTTTACAGGCAAAAATCGTCTTAAAGGTGCAATAATAATTTTTGAAAAGTTCTTACTAATACAAATAATGTGAAAAAATATATAAAACATGCTCCCAAAAAAATGGTTTAAGCCACAGTGTATTATGTTTCTGAGAAAATCCATGTCTTCCGGCCCAGAAGCCTTGTTTGTGTTTGGACGGGCCTCCTGTCAGTCATTTTAATGACGTTCTTATGAGCTGAATTTTGCACGGTTATAGAGCTGCGACTCAGGTTTCAAGCAGCTGAATAGCCTGAATCTTTTAGCTAGCAATGCTAACATGCGAATTCTCAGAGCTCAGGGCTCGTAAGAACTTATTAAAAAGAAAAAAGTACGGCGATCGCACGAATCACGCACGAATTACGCGTTCTTATAGTCGAATGTGTAACTCTTCGCTATGTGTGCGTAACTCAACTCTGAACACACTCCCAAGCTATTAATGTTGCTATAGCAATTCCAAATCTCGGGCTAACTGGATATACAAGCTATATGAGTTATTACTAATGTTAAACGTTGCTGTAAAGATGAATGAAACAAAGGCATAACTGTAAATGCTCATTTCACCAAGTTTAGCCATGGGCAGTTAGCATCACAGTCCTGCACGAGCTCATGTTTAATTGCCTGGAGTCTGAGGTAAAAAATTGCGTGTCATCCAATAAAACTGTGTCAAACTTTTATATAGTTTATGTATTTACATACATGTTGTTATTGTAACTGGTCAAAACACACAAGGCAACTGCTAACAATAAAGATTACCGACTATCTCCGGTTAGCATTCTTAGTTAGTCTGATTGTGAGGTGAACTTACAAGCGTTTTAGCCTTCATCGTCTCTTTATCGTCTGCGTTGATTTGTTAATAGCGTCATTGTGTTTGTTTTCGCGTCTTTTCTTAACATCGACCGCTTCGTGCTAACCAGTTCTGAGGTAAATGATCTACCTGGCTAACAATAGTCTTGTACAAGAGTCCTGACTGGAGCAAACAACAAATGAGTGATGTTTTCTTTAACAGTCAGTGTTTATTCCCCAAGATAAAACTATTTATTAGACAATTAATCCATGCTGATATTTTCAGATTAAAATATATATATATATATATATATTTCCTTGCTGGAACATTCTCCATTTCCTAATACAACTTGATCTAACCAGCTAATCTGCACTTTTCCCTCATTACATTACAAATCTACAAAAGCAAAGCAAAATTTACACTATTAAACACTATTATACACTATTATTTGGGTCAAACAGTCCCAAACGGACGTTATCCATTCTTTCTGCGACTCCTAGAATTAGCATTTTGGGTTTTGTTTTTTTTTCTCCGCATTGTTTATTGGCGTATTTTCCTAATCGTTTTCTTGTCCTCTGTTGTTCCGCTGAATCAAAGTCACCGGATGTGGTTAAGGAGCTAGAAGAGATAAATGGACGGACATTTTGTTCCATTTTTATTGCTGAACTCCTACGCTAGTTATGGAAGCTTATTTCTGTCGCATGCGAGAAAATATTACGCGATTGAAACTTCTTAATCTCGCAATTGTGAGTTACTGTAACTTCCTGCTTCCAGTTCCTACAAAAAAATAGAAAGAATACTTCGGATATGTTCGGGTTTTGTTGGGGTTCGAAAGGCGCAATTGTGTGATTATTATTAAGCAACTGTGAAACGAAGGCGTCGTGAAAGATTGTGAGGCATATATATATATATATATATAATTTTATATAATATATAAAACTTCATGGAAAGTTGTTCATTATGGATTTTTTATTTTTTTTGGCATATTGATGCTGATTTTCTCAGAAATTGATTTTCTCAGCTTACACAGTTCCCTCGGCGTTATTTCACTGCCTTTGTGTCTATTTTGCAATGAATTTCCTCTCGCTTCTACACCACTGCTGTTTTTTTTCCCCCTGAAACGAAGACACTTCTAACCTCTCAGCCCTGACAGCTCTGAGCTCTCGTTCTCATTGGTCGGTTCCTCTCACGCCACTTCCTGCTCGATATAATCAGTCCGGAGGAGTCGGGAGCTGAAATTGGTTCTGTCCATCAGCTCAGGTGTTGGAGAAATTGTCCTGCCTGCAGCGTGTGTCGCTTCATTTCACCACACGGGTCACTGGAAGGCCAGATGTAGTCCTAATTTAAACCAGAGGAGGACGTGTGTGTGTGTGTGTGTGTGTGTGTGTGTGTGTGTGTGTGTGTGTGTGTGTGTGTGTGTGCTCTGTTTTTTAAAATCTGTACAGCAGCTGATGATTGTAGAAAAATATAAACACCTTAATACAGTAAGTTTTATATTGTGTAATAAATAATATATAAATAAATTAAAATCAAATCGAATAAAACAACAACCATCACCACCACTACTACAATTATTATTATTATTATTATTATTATTATTATTATTATTATTATTATTATTGTCTTAAATATTGGGGTGAAAAAAGTTAAATAAAAAACGATATAAATGAAAAAATAAAATAAAACAACAACAACAACAACAACAATAATAATAATAATAATAATAATAATAATAATAATAATAAAGATTTTATGGTTGTAGAATTTTTTAATACTAAATTTGTCATCTTTTTATATTTTTTAATGCACTTTAATCTAATCTGAACATATTTGCCTGAATTAAAAAAACAAAAACAAAAAACAAATTCCTTAATATTTACTAAAATATGAAGAAATACTAAATAATTGTATTAACCCTAATTAATGAACCCGTTCTTTAAGGACACTTTAAATGAGACAAATTATTCCCTACGATCCTAATTTTATATTAAAAAAAATTTTTTTTAGCTTTAATGTGACTAATAATGTTTTTAAAATAAATTAATAATCAAATTTTACACCTTAAATTAAACAAAAGCCATTTAAATGAGACACAGCCTCAAATAAAGTTGTTTAAAGTGAATGAATCTTAATCATTGTTGAACCTAAATATCTAAAATGTTTTTTTTTTTGTTTTTTTTTAGATATATGAAATAAATACAAATAAGTGAAAGGTTTTTTCTTCCATCTGGTGCACTACTTTAAACCCTTCTTTCTTTCCCCCTCCATCTTGTTTCATCTAGGGCACTTGAAACAGGACACAAGCTCTCGTCTCAATCCAGATGATGTGTGGCCACAATACACAACCGTGGCTCATTGTAATGTAACAGGATGAGCTGCCCTCTCTTGACACCTCACACACACTCGTCCGTCTGTCCGTCCCCGTGCGCAGAGACAGCTGTTCCTGTCCTCGAGTGTTTGTCCTGCACTAATGAGAGGAAGCTTTGTGTCTCTGCATTGTCCAGCTCCAGCTTCAGACCTCTTTTCTGTTTCGGCTTCTCATCAAGAGAGCGGGATTAAAGCTGCGCGCATGTGTGTGTGTGTGTGTGTGTGTGTGTGTGTCTGGGAAACACACACTCTGTCTTTGTGTGTGTGTGTGTGTGTGTGCGTGTGCGTGTGTGTGTGTGTGTGTGTGTGTGTGTGTGTGTGTGTGTGTGTGTGTGTGTGTATATTAGAGTGTCTGGTCCTTCTTTAAGCTCATCTCTGCACATGCATGAGGAGAGCAAATCTTTCCTGGGCCTCAAACCACAAAGGGGTGAAGAGTGCGGCTCTGTTAATGAGACCTGACGACGGGGGAAGGAGATAAACGCAAAACTAAATAAAGAATAAAACTGAAAAAAAAGGAAAAATGTAAAGTCTTAAAGTTAAAAAAGAACATCAGTGGTTGTGTGAAGGGGAACAATAACTTGGAAAAAAAACATTTGTCAGGAGTGTGAGGAGTGTTTAGGGCTGGTGTGAGGAGTGTTTAGGGCTGGTGTGAGGAGTGTTTAGGGCTGGTGTGAGGAGTGTTTAGGGCTGGTGTCGGGAGTGTTTAGGGCTGGCGTGGGGAGTGTTTAGGGCTGGCGTGAGGAGTGTTTAGGGCTGGTGTGAGGAGTGTTTAGGGCTGGTGTGAGGAGTGTTTAGGGCTGGTGTCGGGAGTGTTTAGGGCTGGTGTGAGGAGTGTTTAGGGCTGGTGTGAGGAGTGTTTAGGGCTGGTGTGAGGAGTGTTTGGGGCTGGTGTGGGGAGTGTTTGGGGCTGGTGTGGGGAGTGTTTGGGGCTGGTGTGAGGAGTGTTTGGGGCTGGCGTGAGGAGTGTTTGGGGCTGGCGTGAGGAGTGTTTGGGGCTGGCGTGGGGAGTGTTTGGGGCTGGCGTGGGGAGTGTTTGGGGCTGGCGTGGGGAGTGTTTGGGGCTGGCGTGGGGAGTGTTTGGGGCTGGCGTGGGGAGTGTTTGGGGCTGGCGTGGGGAGTGTTTAGGGCTGGCGTGGGGAGTGTTTAGGGCTGGCGTGGGGAGTGTTTAGGGCTGGCGTGGGGAGTGTTTAGGGCTGGCGTCGGGAGTGTTTAGGGCTGGCGTCGGGAGTGTTTAGGGCTGGCGTGGGGAGTGTTTAGGGCTGGCGTGGGGAGTGTTTAGGGCTGGCGTGGGGAGTGTTTAGGGCTGGCGTCGGGAGTGTTTAGGGCTGGCGTCGGGAGTGTTTAGGGCTGGCGTGGGGAGTGTTTAGGGCTGGCGTCGGGAGTGTTTAGGGCTGGCGTCGGGAGTGTTTAGGGCTGGCGTGGGGAGTGTTTAGGGCTGGCGTCGGGAGTGTTTAGGGCTGGCGTCGGGAGTGTTTAGGGCTGGCGTCGGGAGTGTTTAGGGCTGGCGTGGGGAGTGTTTAGGGCTGGTGTGGGGAGTGTTTAGGGCTGGTGTGGGGAGTGTTTAGGGCTGGCGTCGGGAGTGTTTAGGGCTGGCGTGGGGAGTGTTTAGGGCTGGCGTGGGGAGTGTTTAGGGCTGGCGTCGGGAGTGTTTAGGGCTGGCGTGGGGAGTGTTTAGGGCTGGCGTCGGGAGTGTTTAGGGCTGGCGTGGGGAGTGTTTAGGGCTGGCGTGGGGAGTGTTTAGGGCTGGCGTGGGGAGTGTTTAGGGCTGGCGTGGGGAGTGTTTAGGGCTGGCGTGGGGAGTGTTTAGGGCTGGCGTCGGGAGTGTTTAGGGCTGGCGTGGGGAGTGTTTAGGGCTGGCGTCGGGAGTGTTTAGGGCTGGCGTCGGGAGTGTTTAGGGCTGGCGTGGGGAGTGTTTAGGGCTGGCGTGGGGAGTGTTTAGGGCTGGCGTGGGGAGTGTTTAGGGCTGGCGTGGGGAGTGTTTAGGGCTGGCGTCGGGAGTGTTTAGGGCTGGTGTCGGGAGTGTTTAGGGCTGGCGTGGGGAGTGTTTAGGGCTGGCGTGGGGAGTGTTTAGGGCTGGTGTCGGGAGTGTTTAGGGCTGGTGTGGGGAGTGTTTAGGGCTGGTGTCGGGAGTGTTTAGGGCTGGTGTGGGGAGTGTTTAGGGCTGGTGTCGGGAGTGTTTAGGGCTGGTGTCAGGAGCGTGTCAGACGTGTAAATAAACGATCCTCCCCTAATATCACTGCTTATTGCTAATGATAAGTGCCGCAAGAGCAACAATAGTCATTTCATCGTAAAGCTGTCATCACCGCGTTAATCTCTCACAGGCCTGTTCCCAGATTTATTAAATGCTCACTGGGACGAGACTGGACCTGCCCCGACTATCTCTCTCTCTCTTTCTCTCTCATTTTAGATCTGTCTTTCTCTCTCTCTGTCTCTCTTTTTTTTTCCGTTTGATGTCTTCACATGTTACTGAAAGTCCCTTCGGTGCTCTCTGCATTAATTCGCTCTCGCTCCTGCAAGTTTACAGTTTCACCTCTTCTGATTCTTCCCCCTCTTTTCCTTTTTTCTTCCCCCTTCTTTCTCAGTCGCATGTGTTTTGTCTGTCTCTCGTGGCTGAGACGTGCACACCCAACGCCTGGGGACGTGTGAGGCCTGCCTGCCTGCCAACAATAGGAATTTCCCTCCGTTTACACACGCGCAGCGCTCAGAGGCTCGCGCTCATTTCTGCATCTCATCCACTTGTTTCGAACAGCACGGCTCATGGGACCTACACATTAACAATCCGACGTGTGTACAGCGTCAAATTCTTTAATCTGGATGGAGAGCCAAGACCAATGAAATTGCATGACAGTTGTCATGTGACATCATCTTTAAAATGGCAATGCAAGAAACGGAGATGGTACACGTTCATGAGACAAACCGACAGACAGATTAACAGATTAACAGACGGATTAGACAGATTATTAAGATTTGCCATTTAACCCTCATTCATAGCCAGAGAGAGAGAGAGAGAGAGAGAGAGAGAGAGAGAGAGAGAGAGAGAGAGAGAGAGAGAGAGAGACACTGGCTGCGTCTCAAATCACACATTTTGCACTATATCGTTGTCTAGTGTACAGATGTTTGTACGGTAATATCGTCTCAGATCAAATGCGGACATTTTGTACTAAACCAGCACCAGAACACCTTTCCCTGAACAAACTGCCGGCTTTAAATTTCAAAATGGCCGACGCAGACATCAGGTAATATTCCAGTTTGGGGATCAGTGTCAAATCTACAATTATATTACTGAAACTTGTCTCGAGTCAGAAAATGTTCATGTTTGTGCTGTTTTTTTGTTTGTTTTGTCAGTGAAGGGGGTTACCTGAACAAAATCAACTGTTGCTTATCATTTCTTCACCTTTTTTTCTTGTTCAAGATGGTGGTCTGGGAAAACTCATCAGAAGTCATAAATATAACATAAATCTCAGAGTCAAGTTTGCTAACAAACTATAACATAAATCTAGCTAACAATTTAGCTAACACTAGGTTAACTATAACACAAAACACTGAACCAAGTTTGCTAACAATTTAGCTAACTATAAGATAAAAGTCGGAGCCAAGTTTGCTAACAAACTAGCTAACATTAGGGCATTTTATTGTAAATATATATATATATATATATATATATATATATATATATATATATATATATATATATATATATATATATATATATATATATAATATAAAAAGAAACTGTTCAATTCAAGACAATCAAATCAGAAGCTCTTACTGAGGACGAGTTCATGTTGAGGAAACAAACCCTCCTTGGCGTGACTAGCAATTAGCGAACTTTGTTTTGGCCTTATGAGTCTTGCTTGAGGTTGTCTGAGGCAACAAAATCGACTTTGCTTGATCACTTCCTCATTTTCCCTCTCTCTCTCTCTCTCTCTCTCTCTCTCCCTTTCAAATTACAAGCTTTGTGAGCTGTCAGAACGAAAGTCCTCAGGCGTTATGATGCATTTAAACATTACAGCACGCTCTAAGACTTTCAGCCGTGCTACATTTTCATCACTGCGCTGACACTAGTGCATCTTAGCGTTAAATGTCGTGTCCCAGATGATCCGTGATGTCTACTCCTTTACGACTTCAGTCTAGCGGCACAAGATGCTAGCATAAAACAGTTTTACTTACACAATACAACAGTATAACACCACTGTCCATGCTAGCCAGCTACCTGAACACAGCACAGCTAGTTATCTTAGCTAACGTCAACGTTTCCTCTCAAGCGTTAGCAAACTGACACCAAGTAGCTAGCTCCCTACCGTCCTAATTCCGATCATTCTAGCTAACATCACACTATAGCTAATAATAAGTAACTGTTGTAGCCTACTTTAGACTGATCGTAACGTTCTGTCATTGAAACTAACGAACTAGCGGCAAAAATATAGCAGGCTAACTACAGCATAAAAAACAGGAGCCACTTTCGATAGCGAGCTAGCAAAACCTTAAACGTTACGCTAACTATAACATCGATTCAGTAATACCAGGAGCCAGTTTTGCTAACATGTTGTGTCGTTAAATGTTAGCTTGCTAGCTAGCACGTGAGGTAAACTATTGTGGTAATGCTGTTATGAGGTGAAGTTTGTGAATTAGCTGATCGGATTTTTTTCCCTCAGGGATATGTGTGTGTGTGTGTGTGTGTGTGTGTGTGTGTGTGTGTGTGTGTCACTCTACCCACTCCTTACACTGCGTAAACACCATTAAAAAACAGCACCGATGAGAGAAATTTGAATTTTACCTCAGATTTATAATGAAGCGATTAAATTATTGTTTTTGCTGTCAGATTTTAGCCTTTTGAAGTCGACAAGCTGCGTTTTATGTGGTCATGGAGTCATATTGCCTTTCCCTAAAAAAGTGCCTCACTTAAACACACACACACACACACACACACACACACACACACACACTGTAATTTCTTCACACATGAAGGCGCATGAAGGCGCAATTTAATCTTAAATGCAGTATCGGCGTTTCACGTCGACTCGTTTCATTCAAAAAAATAAATAAATCGCCTTTTAATATATACATGGCTAAAGTGCCTGCTAGCTAGTGTTTCACTGCAGGAGCCTATCATTAACACTCCTCAGAGGAGAGAGCTAAACAAAGAGCTCGCTTCCAGACTTACACAAAAAAAACACATCTATAAATCAGTCTTACTTTCACACCTCAGGATGTACCGCTAGGCTAACAGTTCTATAAGCATTTGCTAAGAAGCTAGCTAACATTAGATAGAAAGAATCGAACACTCTGTGTCATTTTTTTTTCGGAACGTAATCAACCTCACACCGGCTTGTCGTTAAATTTATTCTGCCGTTGCTGCCGTCACTCTGCTAACGTTCACACGGGTTTAAACCGTCACTTCCTGTCGATACCCCGGCGATTCGATAGCGCCGATTTCATAAACATCGTCTGCCGCCGCATGAAAAACACACGTATCGAATCTGTGTTGTTTACACACGTTATCATCCGGCAGGATCTGAGCACGAGGCAGAAATTTCCCGAAGTATTCTGGGAATGAGTCGGGGTCTGAAGTCGGCGCGGCGCTGCATTCAGAGGGTGTAGTGTAATCAGCGGTGGTGATTGAGTAACTCTCGTCTCGGGTTACGGACAGCGCAAAGAGACACGATGAGACAGAAATTCCCTTCGACCGCAGAGCCAGGAGACGTAAAGGTGTCATACTTTGGGCATTGCGCTTTTGTTGTTTAAAGAAATTGATAGTGGCTGGAAGTTTATCACAAACACAAAATGATTCATTCAGGTTTAGAGGTTAGGCAGTAGGGCTTAGGAGTTAAGGTTTAGGGCTTAGGGCTTAGTGGTCAGGGCTTAAGGTTTTGGGGTTAGGCTTTAGGCTTTAGAGATTAGGGTGTAGGGGTTTTGAATTAGTGGGCAGGGTTTAAGAATTTGGGATTTAGGGTTTAAGAGGGATAGGGATTTGTAGGGGTTAGGGATTAGG
>CM042539.1:31911254-31921254 GCA_023630585.1 Cranoglanis bouderius
TCATCGCTGCTGTTCAAACAGCGCTGTTGGGTAAATACTCTTTTTCCCTCTCTCTCTCTCTCCTTTTCAGCACATTATCTTGTCGTAATTACGCGAGTTTGCCCACAATAGCTGAACTCTCAGTCGGCGTCTACAAAAACACCTATTTTAACGTCCTGCTGAGAAAATTTAGGGTTTTTTTATATAAGGAAAGGAACACGATACTTCATGAGAAGCACCGAGTCGAACTTCGACATCCGTCGTCTTTATTAAAACGTATTTACGCTAACGTTAATTATTACGCTAACGTTAATAAGGCTTTAGCTACTCATTTATGCTACATTTTTTTTTCCATTTATAAACACCACAGTTTTCCCTCTAGAAACAGAATACAAAATGACTAATCTTACACAGCTGCTAGCATGATTAGCAAAACTAGCCTTGTTCTTTTGTTACTTTTAAAAGCGCTTCAACCTTTTCCACCTCGGCAAAACGGGCAGAACTAGCCTGGAGTTCACATTCTTAAGTTTTATTTTTGTTGGGGGTGTATTTCTGAAGTATTTTAATCACAGCTCTTTCCCTATAAACAAACAGCTAGCATGGAGTCTGGTAACTGTATGCGCTTAGCATTGTTAGCGAAACCGATAAGCACTAGCCGCAGATTTCAGTCTAGTGTTTGTTTGTTTGTTTGTATTTTGAACTTAAACGTCCGCTTAGCGTAGTTTGCAAAACTAACAGGACTAGCCTGGAGTTCAGGCTTAAACACATTGTTCAATTCTGTTGTTGAAAATCACATCCTTTAGTACGAACAAAATGTAGCATGGAGTCTGGTGGAATGCCAGACTCCTTCTTAGCACAGTTAGCAAAAAATAAATAAATAAATAAATAATAATAACAGAACTAGCCTGACACAAGTGAAAGGTTTGAAGTGAAACCTTTTAATCTATTTATTTTCAGCTATTTTGTCTCATTATTATATTTAGTTAAGAGTAATAGATGCCAGACTAGTTTTGCTAATTATGCTAGGCTATGTAGCACACAACAACAACCCATGTTGAATTCTGTCAATATTAAAAAGGGCTGGCTAAAATGAGCTTAGAATGTATATCTTTTTATGATTTACATTTCTATGCTCTAGCCTGGTTTGTGTCAAGCTAGTTCATGTGAATGTATGCTAACTGCGCTAGCAGGAAATGGTTATTAGCGTGGTAATATTACCCGTTTTATACTGCGGCAATCATTGAAAAAAAATCACTGAAAAGCAGAAAAGGAAGGTTGTGAACTCTTTATCTCAGAGCGAGGTTTTCTACAGAGTCACATAAAATAATCATGCGTGGACGTTTAAAGATTCATGACGGTCAGCGGCACTGCGAGGACGAGGAGGTGGACTTTTCCTCAGTCCCTGCCGCTATATTAAGCACCGTATCGGCGCTTCATCAGTTTCCTGTTATATAAGTAAGGAATAAAAACGCCGCGTGCCGTGCGGTTACAGGGAAATAATCGACGGAGGACTTACAGCTACCACGGAAATAACAGCAGTTACATCCTGGAGTGTTTTATTCCTCTCACACCACAGTAATTTACCAACAGCTACAATTGTTTTATTTAGTAAACAAACGACGCGTTGTACTTCTTATCCGTTTGTAGTTACACTTAACGTTCCTGAAATGAGTTAGTTCCTGTTTCCGCGTACGTCATCGCAGCTATAAAGAGTCGTTCCCTCACCAAGCGTGTCACGTTACAGAGAAACTACCGCGGATTGTAGCTCTGTACAAATGTTTAAAACAAATCCGTGTGTCAAAAGCAAAACTAAAGAAGCCAACGTTTCATTTTTAGCCGGTGAATTTTTTTACTCCTTCCTGCCATCGGATTGCCCTTCTTCTCTTTCCGCTCGCCTGCAGCCTCGCTGAATGAAATCCGCACGAAAGCCACAAGATAAACAAGGAGAGATTCTTTACACAGAAACGGCCCTTCGATCGAGGCCACGGACGCTGTACTTCAGCCGCTGGTCGCTATGGAAACCGGCATGTGGGTGTCGGACTGAAGGTGCGAGCGGTTAAAGGAAGGTTCGTGGAGAGAGAACTATGAGTAAGAATCTATAGGGCTGGAGATGTTTCAGCATCGCAGAACCCTGACCCCGAACACGCCGCTTTAAACACGTAAAATAATCAGCGCGGAGCTGCAGAATAATATGTTTAAGATGTGGATTATGTTTCTCATCTACTGGAAAATCATTCAGGAGAGATCCAGGGTGTATGAAAATCCATTTTTGGAAATGTTCAGAGATCGAATTTAAGCCGCTAAGATTATCGAAAACGTACAGGAATCACAACATTACGAGAATTTTGTGTGATTTTTAAAGCTTAGCTTTTTTTAAATACGGCAATCGCTAAGCAGTTGAATGTTTAAAAAACATCCAAAAGGTAACTTTTAGCCAAATACGTATTAGTTTTAAGCAGCTCCTGTAATAAATTCGACCGAATTCCACTAACTAGCCAGCTAGCAAGAATGTTTTTGCACGTGTTACCAGCCCTTATGCTAATACACTGTGATTATAATCGATGGCGAATGAAACGATGCTCTTTTTGACGACAGAACATCGCGAACTAGCCGGCTAGCAGAAGCTTTCTGCTAACATATTCTGATTCATAACAATGACTCGTGGAAAAAAAACAAAAACAACTAAGAAAACAAACCCTGCCGTACCTTTCTTTGCAGCCTATCAAATTTCTTTTGAGTTAAAAATAAAACGGATGTAAATGCAGCGGCGCCGAATTCCAGAATAGCCCGCCGATCCAAATAGCTAGCCAGTTAGCTAACCGCTAGTAAATTCGTAACTCCTAGCTCGTATTCGTCTACACCATGTCAACCATGAGCACGGGTCCCCGTGAACGAGCTCCATCCTGATGCCCTACTTCTGGTTGGAGATCTCATCAATTGAAGTCACATGATGCTGCTGAGGATGGCCCCACACGGTGCAGCCTGAAGATCATTGAGATTACAGTGGTGAAGTTCAACAAAACAGACTTCATATAAAAACTGTAATGAATTTCTCATGGTCTCACAACTGCTATCTGACCGTGTGGTACCGGTACATTTATAGAAGAGATTTATTTATTTATAATCGCTCTATCCGGTGTCACCCAGATGAGGATGGGTTCCCTTTTGAGTCTGGTTCCTCTCAAGGTTTCTTCCTCATATCATCTCAGGGAGTTTCTCCTCACCACCGTCGCCTCTGGCTTGCTCATCGGGGATAAATTCATACATTTAAAATCTATGTCCTGAATTTATATACTTCTGTAAAGCTGCTTTGGGACAATGTCCATTGTTAAAAGCGCTACACAAATAAACTGAACTTGAACTTGAACTTGAACTTGAACGAGCTGTCGCTATAGAAACGGTAACGTATTAGAACGTGGTTTTAGGGATGTCGTTCCAGTCCTATCATCGCTGTTGTTATTCACCTGATAACGACACGCTGACTTGTATATGAGTAAAGAATGAAGAAAGAATTCTGTAATGAGAATAATAATAATAATAATAATAATAATAATAATAATAATAATAATAATAATAATAATAAACAGTTCTTGGTGGTGGACTCGAGACATTTCGAACGCTACTGTAATTTTGTTAAAACGCAGATTAACCTCGTGTAACTTAATCGCCGGGACTCTCCCATTACACCGCTCTCATCCCCGAGACGTGAAGATCAGCACATCTTAGTGCTTAATTTCATATTTCATATCGCACCTGCCCCGAGCCTGAAAGCAGTGATTTACAAACCCCAGCGCAGCCCTGTAACTAACGCCTCGTTTGGCTGCAGAAAAGATGGAACATGAAAGCTCTTAAACGAGTATTAAAGGGTCCACAACGGTATTTATCGCAGCTCTGCTTTCCCACTTAAGACGTTTAATGATACGGCTGTGTGTGTGTGTGTGTGTGTGTGTGTGTGTGTGTGTGTGTGTGTGTGTGCTGTATCCTGAACTTTGTACCGTTAACCTCCACCACGACTCACTGTGACACGTTTTGACAGCAAACACGTTGGGAACTAGCCAGCTAGCGAAAGCTTTCTGAACAATTCAGCAAAGCTAAGACAGTTGAAAACCGTTTTTTTTTGACGTTTCTTCACGTCTCTGCTGACACGCTGTGATCGAGACGTGTCAAATTAGCATATGGCTAGCCTGTGAGGCAGTTCGGAGTTGTTTCTGCTAATGTATCATGATTAAAAGCAACACTTTACCTCGGTTTGTTTTGAAGCTGATCCTTATTATTCAGGAGTACATCATTTAATGTTTGTTTAGAGTGTATTTGTGTAGAGGGTTTTTGGGATCTGATTAGATAAAAATAAATAATAATAAAAAAATACAGAAATGCTGGGTTTGCTAATAGACACACGGACAAACAGGAAGTTTAGCAGGCGAGAAGCTCAGGTTTAAATCCCAGCTGCTGGTTCACATTAATCATAACAAAGTGTCTCGATCACAGGAAGAGATCGAAAGACAGATTAATAAACGGTGCTGCTGGATTAAACAGCGCTCGTGCATGAGGAGAACTCCCCGTGAGGCGTTTGATCATCACGCCGGTGCCGGTGCCGGGTCGATCCCTGAAAGGTGTTCGCCGTCTGTTTGCGGTTTCGCGGTGTTTTGTAAACGGTGTATGAGTGTGTGTGTCTGCGTGCGAACAGACGGGAGTTAATTGTTATTTTTGGGGAAGGGCCGATCCTTTTATGAATGGTCTCGAGCTTGAGACGTGGGTGGACCTACAATCAGAGATGAAGCGATAAATACGGGCTCGGTGACAGAACGGTACCGGCTTATACTTTTTAACATTTTTAAAAATTTTTTTCTTTTTTTTGTACGATTGTCCAAAAGATCCTTGGGAACTTCCTCGGTGTGTGTTTTATCCTGTACTGAACGTCCTGATTTTGCCGAGTGACAGCCGTCTCAGAGTTAACAATAGCAGAGCTCTTGTCCTTTACTCTTAGAGCTCAATATCTCCAGCACCCTGTGTTCCTCAGGCCCTGCATTTCTATATTCTCAGCTCCCTGCATTTCCTAGGCTCAATATTCACATGGCCATTTAGTTTTGGGCCATATGTTGCCAAGTCTCTATATTCCCAGGGCTATGTTCTCTATGTTCCCAATATTCTCAGGGCCCTACATCCCCATGCTACTATATTCCAACTAAATCTGTTCCTTGTGCCATGTTTTCCCAAGGTACTATTTCTCCAAGTCCTGAATTTGTGGAGTTCTATATTCCAAGGACCCTATTTCACTTATATTCTCAGGAACACAAGCTCTGGAAATTTGGGCTCTTGGAACAGAGGCTGTGGGAACATATCCCGTTGGGAACTATAGAGTCGACCCTGACAGTGTAAACGTGAGTCTGACACGGAGTCAAAATTTGAGGTTGACACTGAATCAGTCTGGTACTGAATCAAAATGTGAGTTTGACACTGAGTCAGAATGTGCGGTTAACACTGAATCAAAACATGACTTTGACACTGAGTCAAAATGTGTGGTTGACACTGAATCAGTTTGGCACTGAATCAAAAAATGAGTTTGACGCAGAGTCAAAATGTGAGGTTGACACTGAATCAAAATGTGAGTTTGACACTGAGTCAAAATGTGCGGTTGACACTGAATCAGTTTGGCACTGAATCAAAACAGACTTTGACACTGAGTCAAAATGTGTGGTTGACACTGAATCAGTTTGGCACTGAATCAAAAAATGAGTTTGACGCAGAGTCAAAATGCGAGGTTGACACTGAATCAAAATGTGAGTTTGACACTGAGTCAAAATGTGCGGTTGACACTGAATCAGTTTGGCACTGAATCAAAACATGAGTTTGACACTGAGTCAAAATGCGAGGTTGACACTGAATCAAAATGTGAGTTTGACACTGAGTCAAAATGTGCGGTTGACACTGAATCAGTTTGGCACTGAATCAAAACATGAGTTTGACACTGAGTCAAAATGCGAGGTTGACACTGAAGCAAAACGCAAGTTTGACACTGAGTCAAAATCTGAGGTTGACACTGAATCAGTTTGGCACTGAATCAAAACATGAGTTTGACACTGAGTCAAAATGTTCGGTTGACACTGAATCAGTTTGGCACTGAATCAAATCATGAGTTTGACACAGAGTCAAAATTTGAGGCTGACACTGAATCAGAACGTGAGCTCGACATTGAGTCCAAATTTGAGGTTGACACTGAATCAAAACGTGAATTTGACATAGAGTCAGAATGTGCGGTTGACACTGAATCAGTTTGGCACTGAATCAAAATGATAATGATTCTCTAGAACTTTCCATTTGGGCATCTCTTTAAAGATTTGTGTTATGCTATGGATCTGATTTCTAATTGCCGAATGTTCTCCATTGTTACGATCACGCAGCGTTCAAACATATGGATAAGGAGATGATATCTGATAGAAACGCTTTTTGGAGGGGGAAAAAAAAAATAAACGATAACATAAACATCCAGTTTATGTTCCAATTTTTCCATTACAATGCCAGTTTGGCTGTAGAGCTTTCACTGACATCATCTTTCCAGAATATTCCACCAAACAGTAGCTGATGGAAACAGGTTTTCTATTAATGACACTTGGCTGGAAAGAACTTTAATATTGTCAGTAATGGTGTGTTGTAGAAAGAAAGTCCATGAGACAGTAAAAAGAAATCTTCTTCTACAGGCCTGATCGATAGGAACCCTGTGAACTCCACTTTCCTTAAGTTCTCTAAAGGCCAAAACAGCTGCGACTTTCTATTCGGAGGAAAAAAAAATAAGCTTTTAATCTGCGCAGAAAGACTCCAGTGTGCACCGCTCCGACGAAGAATGGAGATTTGTGAATGCTTATACCATTAAGGGGGGAAAAAAAACCCAGCATACGTCGACTGCCAAAAACCCAGCGGAGAATTTAATGAAAATGAAAAAATATGGTTGTGCAATATACAGATGCACCATGGGTGGGATGTTAATTCTCATTAGTTTATAAAAAAAAAAAAATGCTGCATGCGGTCAAAACCACAGATTCATCAAGTTGATACCAGTATTAGAATAATGCAGCAGTAAATTTATACCACAGCGCTGCTTAAATCTGGATTCTGATTGGTCGGAAGGTGTAGTGCGGCTGCAAAGTTTTATGTACAAATATGGACGAATGGCCTCATGGGATGTGATATTACCACAAATCTGTATGAAACCCCAACGCTTTGTATCCTCTCAGACTGAAATCATTACACACAGTGACAATTCTAAGAGGCCGAGGATTAGCGAAGAAATCCGTCCTAACCCTCCCTGAAATAAGGGGCTACTGGTGTGAAGGGGACGGAGTGAACAAGTGAACAAGTGGAGGAGAGGATCCCTGCTCGGGTAATCCCGAACGCCTCGACGCTGTGGAATTCCTCAAGAGATAAAGCAACTTGCACATCTTTTGTAGCAGACACGCTCGGCCTTTGGTTGCATTATCAGCAGGAATTAGGGCCTAATCTCCATGAGTGGAGACACTTCATGGCCATGCATCTCTCTCTCTCTCTCTCTCTCTCTCTCTGTGTCTCTCTCTCTCTCTCTCTGTCTCGCCATCCTAAATGGGTGTCTCTCAATTCTACACCCCCGAGCTCAGCAGGCTGGAATGCCATGAATACAAAGTGCTAAGAGTCCTCGTTTAAATGAAATGATAAAACAGGTGCAAACTGAATATATTTACCAAATCATGGTTTATCTTAAATGTTTATAGACTCTGTTTCAGCTAACGTTAGCTGGCTATCTGCATACAAAGTATGAAGAATTCTTATGCGGCAAGTGACAATTCGGAGGTCGGAAGCTCACGCTTGTTCGGCTTCTGTGTCGGGGAAAAAAAACTCTCAAATAGCTTTTACAGTGGGATAACAGGGTCCTTGAAATATGATCCTATGATCATGGGGTACTGGGATTATAGGTTCCTAGAAATATAGTGCTCTGGAATAACTGGATCTTAGAAATAAAGAGTCCTGGGAATGCATTGTCTTGGGAATATATGGCCCTGGGATAACAGTACTGGGAATACAGGCTCCTAGGAATAAAGAATGCTGGAAAATTACATGGACCTGGAAATATGGGGTGCTGTAAATATAGAGCCATGGGGTAATAGGGTATTGGGAATATAGTGTCATAGAAATATAGAGCCATGGGATAATAGGGTAATGGGCATATAGGGTCCTAGGAATAAAGAGTCCTGGGAATACATGGTCTTGGGAATATGTGGTCCTGGGAATATAGGGCGCTGGGATAATAGTACTGGGAATACAGGCTAATAGGAATAAAGAGTCCTGGGAATACATGGCACTGGAAGTATAGGGCCTGGGGTAACAGGGTACTTGGAATATATAGTCCTGGAGATATAGGGCCCTGGGATGATAGGGTACTAGCATCCTAGGAATAAAGAGTCCTTGGAATAAATAGTTTTTGGGAATACAGGCTCCTAGGAATAAAGAGTCCTAGAAAATTACATGGACCTGGAAATATGGTTGTAAATATAGTGCCTTGGAATAATAAGGTACTGGGAATATAGGGTCCTGATTAGCCATATGTACAGTACTTAAACTAGCCCTGATGGTTGCTTATCATACATTTATTGTTGTAGCATAAAAAAGGAGAAATGTAAATGTTAAAGTCACTCAGATCACAGCAATCATCGTTTACATTTGTATACATACCCGTACACGTGCAAATATATTTAACTTATGGGCTAATTTGAGGCTCGTACAAGCCTCACAGAGAACCCGAGGACGCTAAACACTTTTGCCCTCCACCCTTATGTGACAGATACCTTCCCGTTTGAAGCACTGAGGGCTCCCGAAGCCACTTATATCACCATGAGTTTTATAATCGCAGCCTGAGCCGCACCCTGCGAGTGGGATAAGATAACATTGACAGCAAATCAGGCCGCGGTGAATAACTAAACTTTGCCCTCGTTGCCCTTTCACCTGGTGAAAAGGGAAATGCTGTGACAAATTTCAGTTGATGTGACTGGGTGTATGTGTTACTCCGCACGTGAGAATCGCACAGTGTAAAAGCCAAACAACGAAAGGAAAAAAAAAACTAGCTGAACGTCAACTAGCAAAATTTGGAGGTCATATTTACAAATATATATACTTATATGATATGTTTTGTCCTAAGAATAAAGATTCCTGGGAATAGGGCCCTTGGATAATAGGGTACTGGGAATATAGTGTCCTCGGAATAAAGTGTCATGGGAATACATGGTCTTGGGTTCCTATGAGAGCATGGTGGCGTGCTAGCCCATCCTTCAATGCTGGAATTTTTCTCTCTTTCTTTCTTAACACTTAAGTCTGCACGTCTGTGAGCTTTTCATCCCTCAGCCACGCCGACGTCCTCGCCGTCAGCCCCTCCGAGCATTCATCACAAAAGCTGAAGCGGCAAAGAAACACAAACATGTCATCATTTTCAGCCTTTTTAGCTAATCTCTAGCCTCGGCCGGATAATCTCTAATTGAGGACGTGCCGCTTTTGAAGCGAGGGAATGAAACCAGGAGAAGTGGAATCTTCAGGAAGAGTACACACTGAACGATTTGGGACGCAGCAGATTAGAGAAAGGGAGTCCAAACGAGGCACGTTAAATCCGACATAACCCCGTCCAAATTGGGTTAAATTAGACATACAGAATATGGAGTTACAAAAAAAAAACAAAAAAAAAACCCACCAGGGCTTTATGTTAATGTATCTCTAATGCTACGGTGTTAGCTTTACACATGCTAATATGGTGGATTTTACGACAACAAGTTTTACAAACTGCAGATTGCATCCCAAACTCTAGTGTTCACGAGAAAAGTACACCAAAACGCCATCATAAATAAAATATGAACATTATAACTCGGAGCTATTGCAGCTAATGGCTAATCGGCTAATCAGCTCTGATTTGCTTGTACAGTAGGTAAGTACTCCATTCCATCAGCTATAACTAGTGGTTTGCATTTTCAATAAATAGCGATTATTTTGTTCTATTTTATTTATTTAT
>CM042539.1:31926254-31933754 GCA_023630585.1 Cranoglanis bouderius
ACGTTGTACAATCATAGAGCTCCACAGTTATTATTGCACCTAGTGGCCAAAAATGGGAACTGCAACAAGCACTAAAAGCTGATTTACTGTATACTTGCTGTTTACTACACGTAGATGTATGCAAGATGGCCGCCGCACCTTTCAGTCCCTCCGGGTTTTTTTATGATCGCAGAACTCAACGCAAAATCAGGCCCGCAATATTAAGATATATTGCAAAAATTGGGACGCGGAAAGAGGGATTATGGAGTGAACGATGTCCGTACGTCAGAAATGCGTGCGCACCACGGTGATGCTGCATGGATTCTTTGGGCTGGTTTCAGAGATGAAGTTGTGCTGGAAATGTCGCTGAAACCTGGCAACCCCGGTTCTCAAAATGAGCTGCTAGACTGTACACCGGACGACTTCATGTTGTTGACTCTCAGCCGCCGGTTACAGGGTTATGAGGGTATGTTGTTATTAACGTCGTCCTGCAACCCCAAAATCTTTGGTCATGAGCAGGACAGTGGTGAGGAAGAACAACTCGAGAGTGGGATCATAAACCGTTACAGTGCACAGGTGTAGTGTGAGCTCAGCATGAGCAGATGGTGAAGACGAGTCCAGAGACGAGAACAGGACCATCTTTATGATTTTTTTTTTTATAGGAGCCGAGTGCACGGACATTATAATCTCCCTCACTTTTCTCACTTTCACGCCAAGATTACACATCTCCTCATCCACCGTCGTCTCGCTCTTATATTAATTACACACACTTTAATTACACGTCGCTTTCATGCTTTCTCACACACCCCGACACCACGGACTGTTATTTAGGCTTTTAGATACCTAACTGATGGTTTAAGCATTAGCGCACTTCTTAACTCTTCATTTGTAAAATCATGGAGGTATCATCATCGCTCAGAAATCCTTGTCCCATCAACAAGGAAAATCTCTCACCGTTTTTCCTTGCGAGGGGAATCTTTTATTAGTGATTTTTTAAAAATTCAATCATTTCGCCGACAAAGGTCAAATCCCGTCTGCTTTTTTCCATCAAGAGAAAAAATTTTCCATTTCAAAGATGAGAGAAGTTGTATCCTTGTATTTTTCACTAAAAGCGATATTTAACCACCATTTTCTAATATTTTATTATTGATTTTTCCACAAAGGGCAAAATTTCATTCTGTATTTTCTTATCGAAAGTAAGTAAGAAGAAGAAAGTGAGTTTTATTCTACATTTTCTTATTAAAGGCAAAATTTTATTTGCAAATAAAAAAAAAAAATTTCAGAAAGAATAAAATTCTCAGGAAATTGAAAACAAAATTTTTCTATTTTTACAAAGGGTAAGATTTTTTATCTGTTTTTTTTTTTTTTTTTCCTCCATCATTTCTTCTTATCCACACTTGATCTTATCTAATCAAAAGTCAAAGCGTATTCGCTTATTTACCACGGGTCAAATTTTACCTGCTTTTTTTTTTCCCCCCCATTAGGTGTTTTTTTCCACCGGTAAAATCTGATTGGCCATTTTCAGATCAAGTCTAAAATTTCAATCGTGATTTTCTAATTTTTTTAACGATCACTTTTCTAATAAAGAACAAAAACCTCTGAAAGGGTGAAATTGTATTTGCTATTTTCTATAAATGGTCAGTCTTTATTCTTTATTTTGCTGTCAAATGTAAAATATAATTCATCCATTCCCCATCAAGGATAAAATTGTATATTTAAGTTTTATTTTCCCATTAAGAGTAAATTCCTGTTTGTTTGGTTATTTTTTTCCCCTCAATATTTATTTGATTAATTTTCTCATAACAAGGTTAACTTGGTATTTTAATTAAAAATGTTGTTTTTTAGTATCCTTTTTCTAATAATGAAGTGATTTCATCAAGGTTCATCAAGGCTAAAATTTTATTCACGTTTGTCTTCTCGAGAGTAAAATTTGATCTGTTCTTTATTTCCTTTTAGGTTAAAAACTTTGGGTTTTTTTCATAAGCGGTAAAAATGTATTGACCCATTTTCACTTTTCTCATTGAGAATCCATTTTCATTATCCCTTTTCTAATAAAGATTTTTTTTTTTAATTTATCCATGAAGGGTAAAATGTTAGTCACCTTTTTCTCATCAAGGTAACATTTTATGTTCTTTTCTTCTTTTCTATGTTTTGTTACTTTTTGCGCATAAAGAGAAAACTCCTTATCCAGTCTTCGGGGGCGTAACAGGACGTATATATTTTGCACGTACGCTGAATATTTTCATGCTTCTCAAGTCCTTCGTATTGCGTTCATTCTCGCATTAGTGTCTCCACAGCATTCGCATCTCCACAGCATTCGCATCTCCACAGCATTCGCATCTCCACAGCATTCGCATCTCCACAGCATTCGCATCTCCACAGCGTGTTCTCCTGGACCAAGGATCGGAAAAGGAAGATAAAAGATGTCTGAGAGCCAGAATGCTTCAGGGACTCGAAAGAGACATTCTTTGAACCAGAGCAGGCCACAACACACACACACACACACACACACACACACACACGTGTAGAGACATAAAAGTGTGTGTACACAATTTGGTTTTGGAGGACATGACGTTTACCTCAAGATCCAAAATGGCTCCGTGTGCATTAGCAAATGTTAATGTGACACTTTTGTTCCCCCCTCCATCATGAACACACAATTTATTAGTAGTATTTTTAATATTTAAAACAAAATTACTCACTTATAACGATCACCTGTACACCTTTCCAAGCGACTGAGATGCTTTTCTGCTCCGCACGTTTGTACAGAGTGGTTACTCGAGTCACTCGATTGGCTGATTGGACAAACTGCGTGTCCTGTACAGGCGTTCCTATTAAAGTGGTCGGCGAGTGTGAATAAAAATACAGTTCTAACATCAGTATCTGATTCGCTCGTATCATTGCATATCCGGAGGACATGAATAGTTTCGTCCCTTTCCAACCGGAGATGAGCCGAGGCCTGCTGTGAGTCATAGCAACACACACACACACACACACACACACACACACACACACACACACACACATTCACATCAACCTGTCCAATGGCTTATCAAACCCACAGATCGAGTGTGTGTCGATGTAATTTGGCTGCTAGCGCTCGCTCAGGCTAACTTCTCTTGATTTAGCGCAGTCCTTCTTTTCACTGCCGGGAAACGGGATCAAAGGTAAATAGAGAGAGAGAACGAACAGAGGCAGAGAACGAGAGAGAGAGAGAGAGAGAGAGAGAGAGAGAGAGAGACGCACTTTCCCGCAGCCAAATTAATTAAAACGTTTGGCCCTCGTTCCCACCCATCAATTTCTATAATGTAATTGGTGCAGACAGCGGAGAGACTCTGTGAGAAAGTGGATGCGCTCATGGAAAAATCGGAAAGGCCGAAAGGATAAATATAACACTATAACACCGTCACGCCGTAATAGATTGTATTGCGATTCGCATTTGCATTGCACACAGCGAAAGGATGACGTCAGTGCAAACGCCTGCAATAACGCTTTGAAGCCTCTGTGACGCGGTGACTCTGCATTTCTGTCTCGTCCATAAGTTTTGCTGCGCATTAAAAAGTCCAATCCGTCTCGTTTTTTTTTTTTTTTTTTTTTTTTGGCTCCCGATAATTAGATCCGGTGGGTTTCAGAGAACCAAAAAGAATGACATCATCGCTGCGTCTCTCCGTCTCCCTCTCTTTGAGTTTTTAAAATTTTTTTTTTATTGCTGACTCTCTCCAGAGGTCAGCGAGGATGGACGGAAAATGGATGTTTTGCAAGTTTCGGTGCCATTTTCTCATTAATCGACGTCCGATGGTGCCAGAGGAGGAGACGTAATCGCTCCTGCTTCTGACCTGCGCTCGCTTCCAGTCGCCAGGAAGGGACCGGACGGATAAGCGTTTTTCCCGAAGGCCCCCGGTGTCCACGCGTGGACGTCTGCGGACGGATACGCCTTGCTCCGCGAATAGCAGTGCTGGACGAATCATAAATCCAAGCAAAAGTATACGTCGTAACGTACGGCGAGCTAGTCAGCTAGACAGCCGCGTCAACGCCAGTGTGATCAAGAGAAACGAACTAGCACACGATACGACTCTCTTGTCTAGCTGTACGTAGATAGACCCTTTTTAAACAAAGTTTCGAATCGTGTTCGCGTCCTTGACGGAAAAAAAAGTTCCGTTCATCTAGATTAGATTTATTTTGCTTGGATTCGTCGGAAACCTGCGCTACACCACGGAGAGTCATCACGTCATTCCGTTTAAACGTAGCTACATACCAAAACGAAGGCTTTTGTTTTGCAAGAGTCAATAAGAAGTAGGATATTTTTGTCATTTTTCTGGTTGCCTTTTGCGCAACTACGAATAAAACTGCGTTCGAAACGTTTTCACGTGTACAGTGAAACTGCGAAAAGATAAAAAAAGCGTCCTGCACATGCAATACAAAAAAAACCCCAAAAAAACCCACGACCTGACATCATCAAATCTAACGCTCAATTCATCGTCTGACTCTCAGATGAGCTAATCGGGCGCTTCCTGCGTTTAACATCCCATAAATCCCCGAAGACGAGATCGTCTGCGCCGAACTTCACTGCACTCAGGAAGCCACAAGAAAGTGCGTCAGTCTGTAATTCCAGGAGGTACCCCCGCGTTAGATCTGCCTGGAAATTACATCAAAAACATCTAAGGTTGATTAAAGCACAATGGAAAAGGAGCAGAACCAGGAACTCGAGGTGTCTCACTGAGCAGTAGGGTTTTCCAAAACTGATTTCGCACTCATCGTGGAAGCTGTGTTCCTCACTGGGAAAGATGTCTTCTGTGTAAATGTCATTTACTGGACCATGATGGAACATGGTTGGGTCATGATTAGACAGTTATTTGGTGATGATCAGGTCATGATTAAACCATGAGTTGACCACACTTAGACCATGACTGTATCATAATTGGAAAATGACTGGACCACGATTGGGCCACAATCGAACCACGATTGTACTCTGATTGGACCACGACTGGGCCACGATTGAACTACGATTGTACTCTGATTGGACCACGATTGGGCCACGATTGAACTACGATTGTACTCTGATTGGACCATGATTGGACCACAATTGGACTATGATTGGACCACGATTGGGCCACAATCGAACCATGATTGTACTCTGATTGGACCACGACTGGGCCACGATTGAACTACGATTGTACTCTGATTGGACCACGATTGGGCCATGATTGGACTACGATTGTACTCTGATTGGACCATGATTGGACCACGATTGGACTATGATTGGACCACGATTGTACTTTGATTGGATCATGTTAGGGCCATGTTTGGACAATGACTGGACCACAAATGGACCACGATTAGACCATGATTGTGTACTCTGATTGGACCATGATTGTACTCTGATTGGACCATGATTGGGCCATGATTGGACCATGATTGTACTCCGATTGGACCATGATTGTACTCTGATTGGACCAAGTTTGGGCCATGACTGGAACTCGATTGGACCCTGATTGAACCGTGATTGACTCACAATTGCACTATTATTGAACCATGATTGGGCACGACTGGGCACATGTTAGGGCCACATTTGGAACATGATTGGGCCATGAATTAACCATGATTTGGTCAAGATTGGAAAACAATTGAACCTTAATTGGGCCATGCTTGGACCATCATCGGGCCATAACCAGACCATGATTGGATCATGTTAGGGCCACATTACGACCATCATTGGGCCACACTTGGACCATCATCGGGCCACAACCGGAGCATGATTGGACCATGTTAGGGCCACTTTCCAGCCATGATTGGGCCACAAATCGATTGTGTCATGATTGCATCATGATTAAACCATGTGACTGAGCCACAGTTGTATTATTATTTACCATGATTGGATCATGTTTGAACCATAATTTATTCATGATTGGGCCACGATTAGATTATGGCCACGCTTGGGCCATGATTCTACCATTTTCTGGACCAGTCTCAGGCTCAAACACAGCCTTCACACTTCACCAAATGTACGGAACTCTCAGTGAAAACAACCCCAAGTGTGAAAATAACATTGGAGGTCTAACTATGTACCAGAAATGAGTCCTGACTATGAATTCCCTAACTAAAGGTACCTAAAACATACCTTTGTTCCTACCCTGAACCTCTACTTCAGTACGTTAGCATAGCATTTTCAACTCCAACTGTTATTTTAAGGACATGCTTCATACGTGTTCCTGCGTCCCTGTTATTTTTTTTTTTCCGAAAAAAAAAGAAAATCCAGAAAATGCAGTGCATCCAGTAGTTCTGTTTTTCTTAGCCTTTTCTCTCGTCCTCGCTTGATCTCTCGCTTTTCTTCTCTTTCGTTACATTAAGAGCTTAGCTGCTCCGCTGCTTCGTCCGTCTACACCTAGTTCTCTTTCTGCACCGAAGCACGAGAAGCTTCCAGAACATCGTTATGGTCGTGACTCTGACAGTGAAAGCGTGTTACTCCATGGGTCAGCTTTCGCTCACACACACACACACACACACACACACACACACACACACACACACACACACACACACACACACACACATTCCAATATCGGTGTAAAGAACTA
The DNA here is from genome assembly GCA_023630585.1 of Cranoglanis bouderius. Classification (NCBI taxonomy): domain Eukaryota; kingdom Metazoa; phylum Chordata; class Actinopteri; order Siluriformes; family Cranoglanididae; genus Cranoglanis; species Cranoglanis bouderius. Next base: position 31,932,809 of record CM042539.1, read on the forward strand.
TGGATTAGTTCTCATAATGCATTTCTGTTGATGGTCAAACCTGTGAACTTGAAGAAGCAGTATGCTTGCAGTGTGTGTGTGTGTGTGTGTGTGTGTGTGTGTGTGTGTGTGTGTGTGTGTGTCTGAATTCTGGACCAGGATTACATCGAGCCAAGGTGTGTGAAGGGGTTAGACTCTGGGAATGCGAAGCTGAGTGTGGTATTTCGGAGAATGCCAGCACCTGCGTCAGTCCTGCTCTCTTTTCTGAGATGTGAGGTTTGGACATGACACCGCCGTTGGGAGTGTGTGTGCGTCCGTCCGTTCCAACTCTTGACTCACACACACACACACACACACACACACACACACACACACACACACACACCTTGTGGAAAGGCACACTCACCTTGCTTCTGTGCACACATCCTCATCAGCTGAACTTTACATAAAGTGGACAGTTCCCTAACTAGAGTGGGTTTATTAGCAAAATGGCGCCTCGATTCGATCTACAACATCATAGATGCTGCGTGATTGGCTGAACTTACCCACGTGACCATGATCTTAGAGGTCACACAGCTTTCTGATTAAAAATAAATGTAAAAAATCATTAAAAACGTTCGCTATCTAGTGTTAGATTGTTTGCAGGTAAGCTAGCTAGGTAATGATAGATATAGCTAACTAGCTAACAGTGCCATAATGTAAGGCATTATACAGTATAACGCTAGTTGGATAGATACAACTTGTGGTTGTTAATGTATAAATATAGCTAATTAATTTGCTAGCTAGCTGCTATGGCTCGATAAATAAGTATTAAAATGAAATGTTTAGCAATAGCTGAGCATTACTTACAGAAACTAGATAGCTATGAGGCTAACATAGTAAGGGAAGCACTTAGCATCCAGTTTAGCATAAAAACATTTTCCCCTCAGCACACAGGGGGCGGGGCCTGAAGTTTGAAGGCAGTCTC
>CM042539.1:31938754-32036254 GCA_023630585.1 Cranoglanis bouderius
AGGTGAAGAAATGAGATAATTAAGCCATGGCTATGACTTAGTAATGTGATAGAATGAGATAATTAAGTAATGAGATAATTAAGCCGTGGCCACGACTTAGTGAGGTGAAGAAATGAGATAATTAAGCCATGGCTATGACTTAGTAATGTGATAGAATGAGATAATTAAGTAATGAGATAATTAAGTCGTGGCCACGACTTAGTGAGGTGAAGAAATGAGATAATTAAGCCATGGCTATGACTTAGTAATGTGATAGAATGAGATAATTAAGTAATGAGATAATTAAGTCGTGGCCACGACTTAGTGAGGTGAAGAAATGAGATAATTAAGTAATGAGATAATTAAGTCGTGGCCACGACTTAGTGAGGTGAAGAAATGAGATAATTAAGCCATGGCTATGACTTAGTAATGTGATAGAATGAGATAATTAAGTAATGAGATAATTAAGTCGTGGCCACAACTTAGTAATATGAAGGAATTAAATAATTACGTCATGGCTACGACTTAGTAATATGAGGGATTGATTGGAAAAAATAGTTTGAGATGGGTACATAAAGCTTCACATTGCTGAGATCGGTTTTAACTGTCGGTTTGGGTCCAGCGAAGTCCAAGCCATAAGCTAAGTGGCTGCTTTTGGCCACGGCTCCTGAAGGGAAAAAATGGCGGCGAGGCATTACATCACCAGCGAGGGCTGGATCAATAAAAGCGATCGATCAGCCGCCAGGCTCTCTTATGCCTCAGTATGTGTGTGTGTGTGTGTGTGTGTGTGTGTGTGTGTGTGTGTGTGTGAGAGAGAGAGAGAGAGCCTTGGCATTGTGCTAATCCCACACTCTTTTTTTGGTCTGCTCTCTGTGAGAGATTGCAAGGTGAAAGGATCTGTCTTTGATAAATGTCGTCTCTAGTTAGCGTTTATGTTTGGATGTTAGCTATTAAAACACATACAGTCCATTATTATTACCCATAACTCCCTGGGTATTAGCATAAATATTACATACATACATTTTAGCAGTGTGAAAAAAAAATTGGTTCCCAGTGTCAAATATATATATATATATATATAATACGCAGGTACAGTTCATGTGTGTTTAGCATTCCTGGAATAACGTAGCATGCTAACTCTTATGCTAACTCATACTAATTAGCATATCAGCTCGTAAAATCACTCATGAACTAAAGTTAGCTATGTAATCTGTAACATATAGCTAGCAGTTTTTGCTTCTCTTCGTTCTCTATCAGGGTTTAGCTGTTGTTTTTGCTAACCACTAATTAGCAGATCAGCTAGTAAGCTAGTTCATGCTATCACTGATGAAATAATATATAACTAGCGGTTGTATGTGTTTCCTGTTCCTATACTAGCAGAGTGTGATTTCTCTACAGCTCTGTCCTGTATGCTAATAGCTTATCAACAAATGTGCTAGCAATCCGTTTCGTACCTCATGAAATTATGTATGAAGTTGATCAGACATCACACGTGAAATAAAGTTAGCTACGTAGCATAGATATCATAGCTTGATGGTTAGCATCTGTGGAGCCCTTTCTTGTGTGCTAATCGTTAATTAACTCTCGAGCTGGCATGCTAATCATACTGTACCTTGACTTAAGTTGTAGCTAACCGCTACATACGATGCTCTCCCTTCCAGAAACTCGTGTTTGTAAAAATGTTTACAAATGGTAGCGCATGTTAAAGCTAGCAGAAAGTTTCATCAGAATCCGTGTAAGCGAGAACATGAATTTTTTTTTTTTCTAGCAAAGGTTAAACCGCTTCTGTCTGTTTAACGGGTTTTTTTTTTTTTCTGGTGACCGCACACTATAATAAATAAAGATCGTTCGCACTTCTTAGCCCTAAACCCTCAACAAACAATATAAAACAAAATCATAAAGGCATCCGTCGGCCATAAAGAGCGTTTCTCTGGAGGACGCCTCTTTTTTTCTCTTCTGCATCATAAACGAGTGTGTAAGGTCGATACGTCGCTTTTGAAGTTCTTGCAGAGCACTGAACCTTAAAAGCCTGTAAAAAAAAATAATAATAATAATAAAAGGAGAAAAAAAAGAAGAAGAAAAAAAAAGAAAAAGGCTTTTCATTTTGAGTAACATTCTGAGGTGTTATTTTGTTTTCCTTTTTCTTTCTTGGCTTCCTACTTTTGATGACAGCATTTTATCTTCTCTGTCATCATGACTCCAAATTAGAAACTCCATAACTAAGTGCTGTTTTCCTTTCCTTTTCCGTCGCTCAGGTTCCTTATGTTTAGATCCAGATTGTGGCTAATTCTCATCTCATATGCTAACTGCTAATCAGCCGATTAACAGACAGACTATTAGCTAGCTGCTAAGTTGTGATGCTGTTTGAGAGAAGAAGAAAAAAAAAGACCTGCTTGAAAGGAAACATATTTAGCAGCTAGCTTAGGTGGGAAATGTAGCAAAACTCTTTACCCAAGTTAAAATCTGAATATTAAATAAGAGTCTAAATAAATCCTGAGGTAAAAGTTGAGGTATAGCTTTGAATTCCTCACTCGTTTTACTCCAATTAGAAAAGTATAAACGCTTATGTTAAATTTAGTAAAGGTATGAAAGTTAAAGTATAGGAAGCGCACCGATTTTAGTGCCTGATGCTAAACTAGTGCCTCTTTCACAAAGGGAAAAATGTGAAAATGCTAAGGCTAACAAACAACAGCTTTATTCCTAATCTCTAAAATGTTAGCTCGCATGATAAGAACTCTGCCCGTACAAACTAGCCGAATGCTAATCGCATACAAACTGCTGTGATTATTACAAAGTGTACGTAGCAGCGGATAGATTACAGTGGCGTCGCATGCTAAAAGTCTTTTAATATATATGACCATTTTCCAAAAGTATTAGGTGAAAGAAAAAAGGGTAATAAGGAGATTTTTTTCTGTCCGTTAGCTTGTTTCGTTTCTGTTCCGCCATCACCACTAGCGTACTTGTAGCTGTCTTGTGAGTTTGGCGTCATCCACTTCCTATTGGCGGATTTATCGTAGGACGCTCGCACTCTGACACTTTCTGACAGAACTTTGCCGTCGGCCATCTTTGCTCGTGACTCGTGACCAATGAATTGCTTTGCGATGCCGGGGAAATTACTCCCCAAACCTCTGGTAGCTAGCAGTAATATAAACAAAGGCACAGTATGTTTAGCGGTTAGCGTATACAACGGCGCTCTACTTATTTAAATGAGTTAGCCGTGAGCTTTGATGTGAGCTGCTATTGCGAATTCTTAGTCTAACGTTCTTTTTTCTTTAAAAACGGATAAGGCCAGAGCGCTCACTAGACGCAGCACGTCGGCTCTCGTCGTAAGGACTTCACTTTGTGCCGGTTCACCTTTTTTTTTTCCCCCCCTCTCATGTCACCGCAATTATGTTTTCATCTGTTGGTAAAGTGTCCATCACAACAGCGACTGGCGCTTTGAAGTCTCTCTTTTTTTTTTCATTCTCTCTCTCTCTCTCTCTCTCTCTCTCTCTCTCTCTCTCTCTGTCTTTCACAGGTGAGTCACGGCGTTTTTGTTGGGTTTTGTACAGCAGTGTGCGTGACTTGGTATCGCTGCCCACACAATACAATGCGGCTAATATCCAAATAAACAAATGACTCATCGATGGCGGCACTAAAGGCCCGGACGTCGTACAGCGATTAGCTTGAAATTTGGAACTGATTTTGACAGAAATCTGAGGAAAAATACACACACACACACACACACACACACACACACACACACACACACACACACACACACACCTCCGATCGACACGGGTCGACGTGTTTCGTTATTGAATCAAAGTGAAAAATGGCCGAAAGTTTCGCTGAAACAAAATAGTATGAACAGAAACACGCTAAGGATCGCCGTACGGCTAATTTAACTCCATGATTCACTCCTAACCTCTTGTTGAATTTATTTTCACATTCAATTTTAACATTTAATCTCAACGCCCACCTTCGTTTTCTTTCTTTCTTTCTTTCTTTCTTTCTTTCTTTCTTTCTTTTCTCAGGTTTTGACCTCAGACAATTTTTTTGCCATTGAATTTTTTATTGTGAGGTTTTAAAATGTCACCTCAGAATTTAAAAAAAAAAAGGGGGGGGGGGTTGGGGGGTTAGGCCACGGTGAAGGCAGCACCCTTAAAAACCCCACCATACCAAGTGTGTTTAAGTAGAGGGAGCGGCCGAGAGGAGCAAATAAAACGCCTTTACACACTGCCAGGCTGGGCTGAGCGTCAACTTCAGGTACACGATTGTGAAATTCCCCACAACGGAAACACGGCGTCGTCCCTAAAACCACTCCATGTCTTTTGCAACACCATGCAGCCCTTTAAAAAAAAAAAAAAAATCACATTGTATGGTATATTGGCGTTGCTTAATCTCCGATTGGGGCCCACCTGCAGGTTGAAAGCCATGCCCTCGCTCCTGTTTGTCAGTCGGATGAATAAGAAAAGCTTGGCTTTTCCCAGCAAAACACACCTGACCTGGTTAGGTGCATGTCTGTGTGTGTGTGTGTGTGTGTGTGTGTGTGTGTGTGTGTGTATGTGTGTTTTGTGTGCACAATTAATCCGCCGCTGTAATTCATCATGAAAGGCTCGCAAAGCTCCAGACAGCAGCGTGGGGAAGAGCCTAAAGCCACAGGTGCTCTTACGCTTTACAATCTTCCACCTTTCCGAGTTACCCAGAATGCCATCGGGCTGAACACAATCGACAACAAAAACAAAAAACAACAAAAAAAAAACCATGTGACTTGTGACAGAGATTTTCCTCGGAAATGGACCTGGACAGAGGAATTCGAAATTAAATGGAGGCTCCTAATATAGCTTATATAGCTGCTACAGTATGTTGTTGTTATTATTATTATTATTATTATTATTATTATTATTATTATTATTATTATTATTATTATTATAGTCTCTCAGATAAAAACGTCCCACTATTGTTATAAAACTTTAAAATGTTTTTGGCTTCACACACATTTTTGAATAAAGCTACGTTTACATCCTCAAAACCTCAGATATCATACTGAAGAGCTGTGACGTTGTTTCAACTACTTTAGACGTTATGAATCGGAACATTGAGTCGCTTTGATCCTCCCGACTCACTGATTCAGTTAGAGTTTAACGCTGTGACTCAGTTTAACACTGACTCCGTTTAACATTGTGATTTGGTTTAACACGGACAGTTTAACATTGTGACTCAGTTTAACACTGACTCAGTTTAACATTGTGACTTGGTTTAACACTGACTCAGTTTAACATTGTGACTCAGTTTAACACTGACTCAGTTTAACATTGTGATTTGGTTTAACACTGACAGTTTAACACTGTGACTCAGTTTAACACTGACTCAGTTTAACACTGTGACTTGGTTTAACACTGACTCAGTTTAACATTGTGATTTGGTTTAACACTGACAGTTTAACACTGTGACTCAGTTTAACACTGACTCAGTTTAACATTGTGACTCGGGTTAATACTGTGACTCAGATTAACATTGTGACTCAATTTAACACTGACTCAGTTTAACACTGTGACTTGGTTTAACACTGACTCAGTTTAACACTGTGACTTGGTTTAACACTGACTCAGTTTAACACTGTGACTTGGTTTAACACTGACTCAGTTTAACATTGTGATTTGGTTTAACACTGACAGTTTAACACTGTGACTCAGTTTAACACTGACAGTTTAACATTGTGACTCGGGTTAATACTGTGACTCAGATTAACATTGTGACTCAATTTAACACTGACTCAGTTTAACGCTGTGACTCAGTTTAACACTGACAGTTTAACATTGTGACTCAATTTAACACTGACTCAGTTTAATACTGTGACTTGCTTTAACACTGACTCAGTTTAACACTGTGACCCGGTTTAACAGTGACTCAGTTTAACATTGTGACCCGGTTTAACACTGACTCAGTTTAACATTGTGACTTGGGTTAATACTGTGACTCAGATTAACATTGTGACTCAATTTAACACTGACTCAGTTTAACACTGTGACTTGGTTTAACACTGACTCAGTTTAACATTGTGACTCAGTTTAACATTGTGACTCAGTTTAACATTGTGACCTGGTTTAACACTGACTCAGTTTAACATTGTGACTCAGTTTAACATTGTGACTCAGTTTAACATTGTGACCTGGTTTAACACTGACTCAGTTTAACATTGTGACTCGGGTTAATACTGTGACTCAGTTTAACATTGTGACTCGGTTTAACACTGACTCAGTTTAACACTGACTCGGTTTAACGCTGTGACGGGTTAACACTGTGACTCAGATTAACATTGTGACTCAGTTTAACACTGACTCAGTTTAACATTGTGACAGTTTAATACTGTGACTCAGTTTAACATTGTGATTGGGTTTAACACTGTGACTCAGTTTAGCATTATGACTCAGTTCATGACTGTGACTCAGTTCAAGACTGTGACTCTGTTTAACATTGTGACTCAGTTTAACATTGTGGTTTGATTTATAACTGTGACTCAGTTTAACATTGTGATTTGGTTCAACATTGACTCAGTTTAACACTGACTCAGTTCAACACTGTGACAGTTCAACACTGACTCAGTTTATCACTATGATTTGATTCAACACTGTGACTCAGTTCAACACTGTGATTCAGTTTAACATTGTGACTCAGTTTAACACTGACTCATTTTAACACTGTGACAGTTTAACACTGACTCAGTTTAACACTGTGATTTGGTTTAACACTGATTCAGTTTAGCATTATGACTCAGTTCAAGACTGTGACTCTATGACTCAAACAATGATTCAGATTAACACTGCTCCTCATTTTTAACACTGTGACTCAGTTTAAAATCATGACTCAGTTCAACATTGTGACTCGGTTCAACATTATGACTCGATTTCACCCCGTGACTCAATGTGCCATTCTGATTCTGCATAAAGTGCATAAATTGAAGTCACCATCTTCTGATGGAAACTGATAAACGTCTCTAGGGAAAAACCGGAACTACGAGCAGCGTGAATCAAAGCGGAATCTGAACTTCAATCGCAGTAACAAACATTTCGCTAATTAGAGGCTCAAAAGCAGATTAATAACACGTTACTCTGCGATGTTTAAGTGTTGACAGGTGGTTGAAATGACAACAAATGAACAACAAAATTGTCAGATGCGAAGTTTTTAACAGAAAAATTCCTCAACAGCGGCCAGGGACCTTCGTAACGTTTCCCACCGTCTCTGAGAAAACACCGGAATGAGACGCATACCTCACCGCTGCCGTTTCCATGGCTTAATCTGTCACTGAAGTGGAGTGTGTGCTGTTTCAGAGCTGATCTCTCACCCAAACAACACTGTGTGTGTGTGTGTGTGTGTGTGTGTGTGTGTGTGTGTGTGTGTGTGTGTGTGTGTGTGTGTGTGTGTACACGCACAGGAGAAGCCCATTTGGAAAAATCAAACAGACAACAAGGGGGAAGACACTCAGAAGACACCAATGGGCGGGCACACACACACACACACACACACACACACACACACACACACACACACTTTGTCCTAAAATGCAAACATTCACCAAAGTGTACTTTCTTTTGAGTTCCACTAACGATTTAAAGTCAATTAGACGAAAACGTATCACCATTTTTGCAGACTCAAGAATTTAAAAAAAAAAAAAATCTGTGTTAATTGATTTAATGCCTGGAATTAATTGCATTAGATTATGTCCTTTAGCTGAAGTTTAATTTATACATAGCATTATATAGCATTATGCTGCACTTTATTAGCATGGCTTAATCAAGGAAATGAAGGCCGAAGAGACAAAGTGTTACAGAGGACCCGTGTGTGTGTGTGTGTGTGTGTGTGTGTGTGTGTGTGTGTGTGTGTTTGATAATTTGTGCTGCCTTCATACAACTCTTTATTCTAATTGGATCTTGTTTGTTTGTGTGTGTGTGTGTGTGTGTGTGTGTGTGTGTGTGTGTGTGTGTGTGTGTGTGTGTGTTTACTTTCACCAATGTTTAATGACCAGCGCACTGCAGACTTAATGCGCGCACAAATAACTACCAACAAATACGTTCTTAAATAAATTCATTGAATTCTTTAAAGGTTTTCGATATGGATCTGTAAATAAATATCTTCCCACTCAGTTTTTATGAGTTTGTTGATTGCAAGCTTCTATGAGCGATGAAGTAAACGTCAGTTTATAGCTGAGAAATTCAACAACAATAATAATAACAACATTATAGTATAATAATAAAGCTTCTCTAACGAATTTAAGGAAACTAATATCAATACTAATAATAAATATACACAGTTTATTATTACGTGTAAAACCCAGAGGAAATGAGACTGTATATCAGACCTACTGTATGTTATTTAAATATTAAGTATGATGTATTAAATATTAGTGCATCCTCATATACTGATAAAATGTAGAAGTTTGGAGTTTTATCGTGATATTTTCTACTTTTTCTTGTTTTTTTTAAGTTTTATTTGGATTCTGGGCTACATTACAGTTCTGTTAACAAATCTATTAAAAACGTCACGTATTATAACGATTTGCAATATAATGTTTTGTTTTTGCCCGTAATAAAAACTAAGTTGATACGCTACTAAGTTTTTTTTTAAAACAGAATAAACAATAGAATTATTTTCATTAATATTCAGTATAGAAGTTTTATTATTATATTTTATGCTTTTTTTTTTTTTTTTTGGATTTAAAATAATGGTCAATGTTAAAATTCTTATAATAGTGAGATATAGTGAGATATATTTTTTAAAAGTTTTTGGAATGTTTTAATACTCTAACAGATTATTATTATTATTATTATTATTATTATTATTGTCCATAATAAACAGATTTATTGTGATATTTGATGCTTTTTAAGGAAACGTTTGAATGTTTTTTATTTGTAATGGTTAGAATGGTCAGAATAACGGTCCAGGTTACAATTCTATTAAAAAAATTAATAAATAAATAAAATTAATTTTTAAAAAAACATAACACGATAAAAAGGTAATCTCTGTTTTTATTTCGTTACAGCGTCTGGATAGAATTGCTGTATCATTGTGTTTATTTATTTATTTATTTATTTATTTATTTATTTTTAGAAATCGTGTGACATCACAACGCCGACCCCGGAGGACTGTGTGACATCACTGCAGGGTTCTTGTCCCGGTTCCTCGTGTCATATACGGTCAAATAAAGTTCGCAGGAGTTTATGACACAATAATGTACGTAGAAACTTTGTACAGATTAACAAATGGATAGAAATAAGATATTCGGACACTGCAGGTGCGACACGTGGAAATTCCGTAGCTAAAAGTACAGAATTTTTTAACTTTTGCTTATTTCTAAAGATGATTTGATTCATTTGCCAAAGTCATATAGCATGTAACATGATCCAAGAGACTTAAATATAGATATTTTACAGATTTTTGATTGAAAGCTACCAATATAGCGCTCATTTATAGCTTCATATCCAAAAAAAATAATAATAATAATCATTTTTAACATAATGGAATTTTACAAATATTTAAAACATTTTGGTTAAAGCTTTACATTAACATTCTTCTTATTATAATCTAATATTATTTACTACAATATTAATACACAATAATTGACACTAACATTAACACAGCATATTGTATAAATGTAGCTGCAGGCTACATTTATACAACCTGTTTCAAAGAAAATAATAAATGCACGTGCACGCTGTGTGTAACCTGGATGTCTAGCACGTGACCACTGGTTTTATTTTAGATTTAACACACTGGAAAAGTGTAACTGGTGTGTGTGTGTGTGTGTGTGTGTGTGTCTGTTGGGGGGGGGGGATTGGGGGGAAGCTATATTATTTTCTCTATGATCCTTAGATGCATTGCATGTTGGAGGGAAAATGTCTAATTGGTGTGTGTGTGTGTGTGTGTGTGTGTGTGTGTGTGTCCCAGTGCAACCCCACCCTTCAGGTTTAGGGGTGGGTGGGTGGAAAAGACAGACACACACACACACACACACACACCATGTTTATTCCACACAAACAGCATCTTTTCACATCTGTGTGTGTGTGTGTGTGTGTGTGTGTGTGTGTGTCTGCGCAGGTCCCTCCCCTCGGCGCTTATAACGCTTCAGAGGCGCGCAGAGGAGCGGCATTACAGCGGAGACTCTGCACCTGTACCGGAGAGGAGAGGGCAAGGACGCGCGAGACAGTCCCGGTGCTTCTCTCTATCGCTCTCTCACATACACACGCACGCACGCACACACACGCACGCACACAGCGACGCATACACGCGTGCGCACGCTACCGGTCCCGAAGCCGGTTGCAAAAGAAAAAAAAAAAAAAAGAAAAAAAAAAAAAGAAAAGAAAAGAAAAGAAAAAAGAAAAAGGCTCCTCCAGGTGCTGCCGATTCTGATTTTAATTTCCACTTCGGGAGAAAAGAAAGGATTTAAAAATAATAAAGAAAGGCAAGAAAAAGAGAAAGAAATAAAGAAAGAAAGAAATGCGTGCGCTGTCGGTGAGTCTGTGCCTCGCGCTGCTGGTGCTGCTGCCGGTGCGCGCGTGCGGTCCGGGCCGCGGTTACGGCCGGCGGAAGCACCCGAAGAAACTGACTCCGCTCGCGTACAAGCAGTTCATCCCCAATGTGGCGGAGAAGACGCTGGGCGCGAGCGGGCGCTACGAGGGCAAGATCACGCGCAACTCGGAGCGCTTCAAGGAGCTCACGCCCAACTACAACCCGGACATCATCTTCAAGGACGAGGAGAACACCGGCGCCGACCGGCTCATGACCCAGGTACACGCGCGCTATCCCTCTCTCTCCCTCACACACACACACACACACCTACACACACAACATACACACACAACATACATGAGGATTGATCAGCACAGTACTGAATTAACACGTGCACAACCGAACATTTTCATCTGCTAAACTGAGCTTTTATTTAACGTGCAGGATGCGGGGGCGAAGTCGATTCGCATTCAGACACGGGGTGTAGGCCTCTGACAATAATCGAGCCGATTATTAAAAAACAAAACAAAACAAAAAAACAAACAAAAAAAAAACATCCACCAGGTTCGTTCGACGCCGAATTAACACGCGCGCGCGAGCACTTGTTCGGTGTTAATGTGACATCTGGGATGATTAAACACCGCGCGTGCTCCTCCAAGTCGCTGTGACGCGCGGTGTCAGTCAGCTCCATACTCCATCCAGACCTTTATTGCCGTGTTCAGTCACACAGGTGTCGGATTAACACCTCGGATGTTAAGTGTTACAGTGCAGCAGCCGGTTCCATCCGTAATAGTGTTCAGTCTTCTTCTCCTAGAAGTGTTGCATGAAAACCGAATCAAAATATAATAAACCTGCGTTGGATCTGTTTGTTCAGACGGTGTTCAGTTCCATTCTGGTGGGCTACAGGTGTTCGTTCAACCAGGAAGGATTGAACTCTGATGAAGGTGTTTATTATTATTATGAAGAGTCAAAAAAAAAAAAAAAGAAGGGAGGTGATTAACACCACAGCACCTTAAAGCAGCCTTACAGTTTTAACTCAACACCTAACAGTCTTTAATCATTCCATAGTTGAACACACACGGTGTTGAGTTATCTCTCAGGGTTCGGTTCGGTTGCGATGTCGGTGTGTTAGCTCACGGCGGTGTTATTTCGTTCAAAACAAATAAATCACGGTCTTTAAACGAACGCAGCTGATGAAGATCCAGAGTGTTTAATTCTCTTCGGCTGAGTGCTAAATTAACACTGCGGCATAGGGATTAACACCGACAGTTTTGAATCAGCTCTAAAGGTCTTTGAATGAACACACACACACACACACACACACACACACACATACACACACACACAGTTCTGAGTTATCCCTTCGGTTCGGGTTGCGTCGTAGATGTTAACCGAGGACTGCGTGTGTTAATTCAACACCGCACAAGTTCAGTAAAGCCTGCTGTAGATCCAGCGTGTTTAATACTCTTCGTCTGAGTGATAAGTTAACACTGCGGCACCGGAATGAACACCTACAGTTTCAGATTAGCTGTAACAGTCTTTAATATTCGCAGGTGTTAATCGAGTGTTAATTCAACACCAATGTTAATCTGTCCAAACGCACAGCGCCGGCGTGGACGCAGAGTGATTAACACCACAGCACTAGTGTTTAACTCCCTCAGAGTGAATGTTAAACTTCCTATCTAACACTGCAGTGTGGGAATTAACACCCCCAGTTTTCACTGAACACCTACTGAACCGTACAGATTTGTTGCACTAGTCTTTAATAATTTGATAGGTTGTTGAATTAACACGCACGCTGTTGGTTTCTCTCTGAACGGTGTTTAGACTGTAGATGTTAATCCAACACTGCGCGAGTTAAGTGAAACCCCCGAGGCGTGTTAATTCGTAGTCTCGGATTATCGTCGGTCTAAAAGAACGGAGCCGATGTGGATGCTGAGCGATTAACACTGCTGGACTGGCTGTGAGGAATCCTTTGGGTTTGAGTGTTAAATTAACGCTTAGACTGTTGAGTTAACTTTGTAGTTTTAGTTTTGGATTAACACTTTAAGTCCACCGGGATCACTGTTATTGTGCAACCTAATGTTCTTTTCACTACATGCGCTCAGTGTTGAACTAACACGGTGTTAAATCACACCGCAGCTGAACACTCCATGAAACCGCTACCTGATTCAACAAATCTAGGTGTTAATTCGACATTTTGGATAATTGAACACCGCGTGTGTTAATTCGACACTGTGAGGTTAATCCGCTGTAACACGCAACAAAACATGAGCTGTGAATGAATCTGCGCATTCACACAGGTGTTTAATTAACACCACGGATGTTAAGTGTTGCAAACCCCGAATATTATAACCCAGTAACCCGGTTCAATCAGCTACCGTACAGTATCATTTCAGCTCTGATAGTGTTAACGTAACGTTAAGAGTGTTGAAAAATAAATGTTTTTAAACGGTGTTGAATTTGTTCCGGTGGTGCTCGGTTGTGTTCAGGTGTTAATTCGACCAGCTTTGATTTAACATGGGAATAAACACCTACAACGTTGAATTAACACCTGAGCTCTAACAGCCTTTAACCGTTCGATCGGTTGTTGAGTGTTAGTGAGTTATCGCTCGTCGGTGTTTGGCTGCGCGGATGCCGATCCGGCACCGCATGTTTCATGTAACGCTACTTTGATTCAACACTTTATGGTTTCGTTTAAGTGTTTTAATTAAACGGTGCACAAGTCACGTGAACCCTGAGGCGTGTTAATTCGCAGTCTCTGATTCAGAGTGTTTCACTGAAAGTGTTAAACACTTACACCGCTGAATTCACTTTACAGTGTTGAATTAACACCTAACGTCCACCAGGACCTGACTGATCACTGTCCGTGGTGTTTGTTCAAGACCTGAGGTGTTAATTCAAATTCAAAACCGTACGCTTTAACTGTAAAGTGTTAATTCCATTCATTTAGCGCTAATTCAACACTGTATGTGCGTGAGTGTTCCTTCAGTGCAGTGTTAATCATTCTGCATCTATAAAGCTATGGCGGTACAGCAAGAAACTTAAACGTGTACAGTGCTGAATTAACACAGTGTTGAGTTAAATAATGGGTTTGAATTAACCATTTATACTGCAGTGTTTAAGATAATACTAACTGCCCGTTTTGGACACGACTTAACACTTTTAGAGCTAATTTAAACACATAATCTGCCAACTCCACAGCGCAAGCGACAACCGAACACTATTAACACCGCACGTGTTAATTTCCGCGCTCGAGCTCAATACCTTTTTTGGTTTGATTAAAAGCAGGGACTGACTGATTCATTCACAGCTCATACAGTGTTGAATTAACACGGTGTTAAATTAAGATTAAACCCAGGTTGAAATAGCAGTCTGTTCATTCAGAGATGTTCGTTCACGCAGTCCCAGGTGCTGGTTTGTCGTTCTCGGATCATTCAGATGAAACACGGCGTTCGTTCCCGCTCTGCAGTTTACGAAACACGGACTTCTGTATTAACGTCTCCAGTGTTGAATCTGACGAACACCTGATCAGTGTCAAGTGTCGGGCGTTAAGCACGCGGACGCCTCCGAGTCGATTGGGTTTAGCGGGTGTTGAATTGCGAGAGGTGTTAATAAATAATTCGAACACCAATTGACACGAATTCAACACTATTCATTATTACAACCTCCATCACTGTAAGTGTTAATTCCCACGGCGTTGCATCGTATTTTGACCGAAGAAAGTGAGACGTGAGGCACCGAGTGCGCACTCCGTCTCACTCCCTCGTTCTGGCAGGTGTTTTAAAATATTAAACACGCCCCACATATATGCATTACACAAACACACACACACACATATATATATATATACATATATGCACGTCTTGTTTTTAAATGAATGAATCAGTTGGAGCTCCAGAACGAAGCGTCCACATTTCAGAGAGTTGCTGAATTTCTCCAAGAGGAGCTGCATGGAATTTTCTGGAAGTTCTCCACAGGCTGCATTATCCAGGATGATTTTCTCTTTCAGGAATTATTCCTAAACAAACTTGGAGGAAGGTCAAGCTTTGATAAATCACGGAAATCAAGGACACACACTCTCTCTCTCTCTCTCTCTCTCTCTCTCGCTTTACTTCCTTTATGAGGACCCACCATTGTCATAATGATCACAATAGCTAATTAAGCTAACTTTAACCTTAACCTCACTAAGGGAGTATTTTGGCGTTACGGGGACGTTTAATTCTTTCTGGTCCTCATAAAGAAATGAATACTTGTACACACACACACACACACACACACACACACACACACACACACACACACACACACACACGGCACAGTTACGAGGCTTAAATCTTCATCACTGACACGTAACACAAATATTAACCATCGTGCGAAACTCTTTTATCGCTTAACGAACAATTACACAGCTGAGTTCAATCCGTACAGCAACGGGTAATTAAGTGCTTCACAGATTTAGGCTTAGATTCGATGATTGTGAATGAAATATAAATATAAATATTAAATTTGTAATGATTGTAACAAATTTTATTTTTTTTCCAAAGTACAAATATAATCATTTGTTAATGAAATTTAATGAGCTAATTAATTTATTACAATTACTGACTTAATTCGCTTATTTAAGTCACTTATTTATTTATTTGGATGTATAAAGTATAAAAACCGTCAAATCAAGATGCTTATCCTTTTCCATCTGGCACGCGTTATATGAAAGCTCGACTCTGATTGGTTGCACAACAGCCAATCGGTGGACTTTCCTTTAATTTATGCGTTTGAACTGAGTAAAGGTTTACATTGGACCAGTAGGCACTTTGATACGAAATGACGTCCGTTTTATGCCCATATAAGGACATCCTGATACAAATTCAACCAAATATGTAATAATGTACGGATTTAATGCGAATGCAGAGAAAGAAAAAAAAAATTGAATATTCGTAAAACAGACGTGCTGCAGAAATTCATCCGGTCTTTTATGTAGCGCACACCGTTGAACACGTTCTAATACGTTATCGTTTCCATAGTAACAGCTCATTCACAAGGACTTGTATGGACATATATGGTAATGAGATGTTATTATTTAACAAAGAAAAATGTTGAAGTCTTCTGTAAGGAGAAATGTGTCCATGCGACGTTTATGGAAGGAGTCTCCAGTGTCGAACGCTGTAACTCGAAGTTTCCCGACATGGTCGGGACGGACGAGTTTACGCTTCTTCGCGGTTTCTCGTTATCGTGGCAAGCTGTTGTTTATTAGCGAGTCCTCATTTCACACGTCCTTTTAGGACTTTTGTGTACAGATTAGACTCCAGTGTTGAATCAGTTTTTTTAAAAAAGTTTAACTGTGCAGAAAAGAACTAAACACAGACGTCATTAAAGCGTCCATGTTAAAGACAGAGGGCTGTAAGTATCGCCCGCTCTGTAATCCACTCAGTGCAGGTGCATTTTAAAGTCTCTCTCTCTCTCTCTCTCTCTCTCTCTCTCTCTCTCTATCTCTCTCTAACTCTCTCTCTCTCTTTTTTTTTTTGTTTTTTTGCTGTGGCTCGTTTTCCCCCTCCTCCTTTATAACTGGGGGATGAAACTAGCGTCTGGTGTGGTTTGGTCTTTTCTCAGATGTCTATCAAACTTCACTTACAGTTATTACGGCGTGTGACGCCTCCAGGCGCTCCCACTCACCTGAACCGCGCCGGACACGCCCGGCTGCACCACGTACGCTTTACAAGCTCGCCGCCGTCTCGCGTCGCTCCTGTTCCCTGATCACACACCAGCTCAGTAACACACCCTGCAGGAGGATCAAACGAGTGGTTTAGTCAGTCTCACCTGCGTCTTGGCTACAGACACTAGCTAAGAGTTTGTGTGTGTGTGAATAAATATTAATATTATATTAATTTTAGATCAACATAATTATTTGACTCGGATTGATGAAACGTATTGATTTCAGTGAGAGAGCTAGCTAACGAGAGCTAGTTTTCTATTAGCTGTGTAGCTAATACACATTGATTTATATATAAATGATACCAATTTCATGTCAAAATATCAAACAGTGCTTAGCTAATGCTAGCTTGCTGGCATAGCTAGCTTTGAGCACGGTGGAACGAAACAGAAATGTTTGCCGTGTTTTCAAATATTTTATGACATTAGCAAACCGAAAGTGTTTAGCCTACCTACTTTGCGTGGACGTAGTGTTGCTAGCAAAGCAGCTGGCTAGTTTAACTAGTAATGGACAAGTTTTCCATTACTAAGTTGTTAGCACTTCTAATTTTCAAATCAAATATCGAGTAAATGCTTAACTAACTAGTAACTAACGAGTAATTATTGATTGTAATTCATTCTTTAAATAGTGATGAAACAATGGATTCTGATTGGTTAGTTGGTGGAGATTGTGGTAATATGGTCGATTTTAATTGCTTGGTGGACATGATGTAACAGTGGATTTTGATTAGTTAGTTGGTGGAGATGGTGATAGAACAGTGGATTGTGATTGGTTGGTTGGTGGAGATGTTGATAGAACAGTGGATTGTGATTAGGTGGTTGGTGGAAATGATCATAGAACTGTGGATTTTGATTGGTTAGTTGGTGGAGATGGTGATAGAAAGGTGGATTTTGATTGGTTAGTTGGTGGAGATGGTGATAGAAAGGTGGATTGTGATTGGTTAGTTGGTGGAGATGGTGATAGAACGGTGGATTTTGATTGGTTGATTGGTGGAGATGGTGATAGAACGGTGGATTGTGATTGGTTAGTTGGTGGAGATGTTGATGGAACTGTGGATTTTGATTGGTTAGTTGGTGGAGATGGTGATAGAACGGTGGATTTTGGTTGGTTGGTGGAGATGGTGATAGAACGGTGGATTTTGATTGGTTGATTGGTGGAGATGGTGATAGAAGGTGGATTTTGGTTGGTTGGTGGAGATGGTGATAGAACTGTGGATTTTGATTGGTTAGTTGGTGGAGATGGTGATAGAACTGTGGATTTTGATTGGTTAGTTGGTGGAGATGGTGATAGAACGGTGGATTTTGGTTGGTTGGTGGAGATGGTGATAGAACTGTGGATTTTGATTGGTTAGTTGGTGGAGATGGTGATAGAACGGTGGATTTTGATTGGTTGGTTGATGGAGATGTTGATAGAATGGTGGATTTTGATTGGTTGGTTGGTGGAGATGGTGATAGAACTGTGGATTTTGATTGGTTGGTTGGTGGAGATGGTGATAGAAAGGTGGATTGTGATTGGTTAGTTGGTGGAGATGGTGATAGAACTGTGGATTTTGATTGGTTGGTTGGTGGAGATGGTGATAGAACTGTGGATTGTGATTGGTTGGTTGGTGGAGATGGTGATAGAAAGGTGGATTGTGATTGGTTAGTTGGTGGAGATGGTGATAGAAAGGTGAATTTTGATTGGTTGGTTGATGGAGATGTTGATAGAACAGTGGATTGTGATTATTTGGTTGGCTGAGATACTGGTACACACTTTCTAACACCCACATAAAGTTCCACTTTGATCCTGTGTGTATCAGAATCCACTACAGTTTGATGAATTTACACTCACTCACTCACACACACGTTGGATCAGGTGTGTGTGGTCAGTAAAACTGTATTTTGGCTCCCTGTCAGTAAGCGTTTCTTCCGAGGCGAGTCTTTGTTAGCAGATTAAGAGGCGACGTCCGTAGCGTCCGCGTGTCCTGCTGCGCTTCACGCCCGCTGGCTTGATTTGCGGCACACGACCCGATGAATTAATAACGAGCTCTCGGCTCCCTGCTTTTTTCCCTTTTCACTCGAGTGCTACAAGTTCTCAGACGAGCTCAGTCTCATCTTCTGCGCCACTGTTCGTTTACTGCGTCGTTTTAATGACATGGTCAAAAAAACAACAACACCAACCTCCATCTTGTGTTGCTAGCTGTGGCACATTGAGAGGATTCTTTTCTATAAAAAAAAAAATGAACACTTGCTATTAATCAACTGCTGAGTGTTTGTACGATTAGGCAAAGTGTTTAACGGAAAAAGAGCTTGTTGCTCGGGTAGAGCGGATCTCGATTATGCTAATACACACCTTTAAATGATCGGAAAGGTTTGTGAAATAAAAGCAACACAGCGTTAGAGATGTGTGTCGCAGTTTCCAGCTCCTCGGCTGGATCTATACGTTTTAGAGCAGTGAAGCGAAGACGGATGAGTTATCTATATTTAATGGCTTCTTCCTCAGAGAGAGAGAGAGAGAGAGAGAGAGGGGGGGAGAGATGCTCCTTTTTTCCTGAGGGAATGTTCCTCAAGACAGGAAAATATCCACAGCCTTAAAAACACTATTGGTTTATGTCTGCATGTAAACAGAATCATTTCAAGTAGATTCACAGATCAAGTCTATTTTTCGAATGTGACCATACACTGGATTCTGGGATTCTAACGTGGCTACGATCATTAAAGAGGCGTTACACTTGACACGTTCCATATTAGCTGTTGAACGTTAACGCTCTCGTGTTAAAGAATAAAAAGCTCTGTCCACTAGGGGGCGGGTCAGCGCCAAGGTATAACGTTTCCGTGTAAAATGGTTACAATTTTACACCGATTCTGTTCTAGCTAGGATAAGGCGATGCCTGTTTAACGTTTATGGAAGGAGTCTCCAGTGTCAGCGCTTCGTAACGGTCTGAAAGAGGGAGGAGTTTACACTTTACACAAGCCGCGTTTTAACTTCAAGAGAAAGGAAAAAGAGAGGCTGGTGAGGGAATGAGCGTTTATAGCTGCTATAATGTAAATGAAGTTTCGCAGATATTGAATGTAACTATGAATGCCCAACAGCACTCGTTTTGTTCTTTAAATATCACCTGTGCAGAGAACAATGAGTAAAATCTTACATCATAACCTATTATGATCAAATCTCAGTGAAGCCCAGACACATCCCAGGACCAAGACAAGATTGTTTTTGTGATTGTTTGCTATCAGACCCATAAAAAAAAGTGTCTCGTTCACTGATTTGTCGCCTGTTTCCTCTCTCAGAGATGCAAAGACAAGCTGAACTCGCTGGCGATCTCGGTGATGAACCAGTGGCCGGGGGTCAAGCTGCGCGTGACCGAAGGATGGGACGAAGACGGCCACCATTTCGAGGAGTCGCTTCACTACGAGGGCCGAGCCGTGGACATCACCACGTCCGACCGAGACAAGAGCAAATACGGCACGCTGTCGCGCTTAGCCGTGGAGGCCGGCTTCGACTGGGTGTACTACGAGTCCAAAGCTCACATCCACTGCTCCGTTAAAGCAGGTAAGGAACACACGGGCAATAAAACCAGGACAAGATCTGTCCATAAAACGTGGATGAATAGATAGAAGGATGCTGAACAGTGTGGAGATAAAACGCGTGTGTGTGTGTGTGTGTGTGATTCACTCAGTAATAAGAGCCTCTGTGTCCTCAGAGCTGGATGGCGTGTGTGTGTGAAAAGTGTGTGTCCTGTGTTACATTCAAACAGAAGAAGAGGATTCTTTGAAAAATCTCTTAATAGTTTACAGAAAATTTGCTCATCGGCAAAGGGAGACAAAAATAAAACGATAATGATACATTTAAGTTGAATGAAAACTCGAAATAAGTGTTAGTCATTTTTAAAATTCAATTTCAAACCATTAATCGTTGATTTTTCTTTCGTTTTCAAGCGTTTCTCCCCTAAACAGCTCATTTCTCCGTCTCTGAAATATTTCAGCGTTTCGTTCGTTTTCATTCTAAAACATTTTTATTGCCTTGGTATTCAAACGTTTAAATGTTTATGCTTTATATTTCTTTCTCATTTTTTGCCGATCCGTTTCTTTATTCCTCCCCCACCCTCTTTTTAACAGCTTTTTAAAGTCGGCTCATTTCGAAAAACTAATAACTTTTCTTTCATAAGTCTTCAAAACGTTAAATAAATCAAACGTTTCCTCGTCTTTATCCTTTTAACTTTATCCTCATCTTCACCCGAAGCCTTATTAACCCGATTATTACATATCTATTCTATCGTTATAATCCCTGTGATTGGATTCCCAGGAGCGAGTCGTGATAGTGTGTGTGTGTGTGTGTGTGTGTGTGTGTGTGTGTGTGTGTGGGTGGGTGTGCGATGGTGAATAGTGAGCTTATATCGCCCCACTCAGTCTCTGTGAGGGAGAAACTCTTTATAGGGAGATCGACTCAAATGCAATATACATCCATTCGGCAGTTTAATCGTTTCTTTTGTTTATGATGTCTTTTTAATTATTAATCGTTTTTAACAGTCATTAGAAATTCATTCTTGACATTTTTAACAATTTCTTTTGCAGTATAGCAAATGAAGTCTATTTTAAGTGAATTAATACATTTAATTAGTTAAATAGACTTTTTTTCAGAGTAATTTTCATCCAGTGTAGAAAAGGCTACTTAAATGATGTGTAATAATTAAAAACGTCTTTTTTTTGTGTAGCGTTTTATGTAATCCGGTACAGATTGCATCATTTCATGGATGTGGGGACGCAATATAGTTGAAACTAAATGAATTCATAAATAAACAAGTTGTCGTTCTGCTTGTAATAGAATTATATCATACAATAGGATTATAATATATTCAAATCTGTTCAAACGTTTTTTTTTTTCTTCTTCTCCTGTTCGTTTGGGAAAAATCGTCCCGATAGATCCCGTCTCCTCTGTTAGCACACCGCTCGTGTTTCGATCTGTTTGAAGACGAAATCTGCGGATTGCGATTCCAAACACACGTTTTGACATATTTATTGAAGCCCGTGTCACTCGGAGGTCACATGCCTTTAGAAAAAAAAAGGAGGATTTCCGTGGCCCGGGATCTGATGAGAGGATTAGGGTTTTAAAAAAAAAAAAAGAAGAAGAAGAAGAAGAAGAAGAAGAAGAAGCATAAACCTTTAGCCGTGTTTGCCGAAAGTGTGATCCGAGAGACAGGAATGTGAAGAGAGAAGCATGATGGGAAATAAAAGGGTGGCTTTGACGTTAGTCTGTCATTTCAAACCTCATTTACATTCAAATCTCCATCAGCAGAGAATCAGGCAAGAGCAAATACCTATTCTTTCTTTTTTTTACCAGGCAATCTGTGTGTGTGTGTGTGTGTGTGTGTGTGTGTGTGTGTGTGTGTGTGTGTGTGAATTGTCACCCAGACGTTCCTGCACCTGAGCAAATATGAGCAAGTTGCTGGGAAAAAGGCCCAGAAGTGTCCCCTCCTTTATTTTCCAAGAGCTTCGTACACAAACTGTAATTAGAATGACAATGTCGCCTCCTTTATTGGAGCTTTTTTTTAATTAGAGCCGTCCGAGCCTCTTCCCGTGAACACACACTCACACACACACTGTCTCTCTCTCTCTCTCTCTCTCTCTCACACACACACACACACACACACACACACTCACTCACAGGCTCTTTGGGAAGATTCTAACCGAATTCACACAAGCTGCTGTGATTGATCTTGTTTGCTGAAAGGCTGTGTTCCAATATGCGCTGTATTCCCTTTGTCTCATTCACTACACACTACACAAGACGTTTCTAAACACAAAAATACTTCCCTCTGTTTCTCCAGTAACTAAATAACTCCATTACTGAATTCTGATTTAGAGCAATTAACATTGCGGAATTAACAGCATATTAGACTGGAATTACCAAAAACTTCAACACATTTGAAATCAACATTTCATTTTAAATGTGTCTAATTAAGCATATTTAACATGTTGGAAATGTTGAGTTAACAGCATTTAACCACTGAATTACTACAGTTTATCTTCAGTCCTGTTGAATTAACACTAGCATTAAAAAAAATGAATGAAAACTTTGTTAAATTAAGATTATAGATTCAAAACTGATTCATAAACATCAACTATAGAACTCTATATAGAATAAATTAAGACATGCTGAATTATCAGTGCTTAACTTAAAACATGCTGAATTATTAATATTTAACTTTAAACATGTTGAATTATATAACTTTAAATACGTTGGATTACTAATATTTAAGTTAAACATGTTGAATTATTAATATGTAACTTAAAACATGTTGAATTATCAATGTTTAACTTAAAATATGTTAAATTATTAATATGTAACTTAAAACAAGTTGAATTATCAATGTTTAACTTTAACCATGTTGAATTATCAATAATTAACTTAAAATATGTTGAATTATCAATAATTAACTTAAAATATGTTGAATGATCACTACTTCAAACATTGAATTATTGATATTTAACTTAAAACGTCAAATTATTAATATTTAACTTAGAATAAATATTAGTTTAACTTAATGTTAAACTAATATTTAACTTTAATCATGTTGAATTATCAATATTTAACTTAAAATATGTCAAATTATTAATATTTAACTTAGAATAAATATTAGTTTAACTTAAAGTTAAACTAATATTTAACTTTAATCATGTTGAATTATCGATATTTAACTTAAAACATGTCAAATTATTAATATTTAACTTAGAATAAATATTAGTTTAACTTAATTAACTTAAAGTTAAACTAATATTTAACTTTAATCATGTTGAACTATCAATATTTAACTTAAAACATGTCAAATTATTAATATTTAACTTAAAACATGTTGAATTATTAATATTTAACTTAGAATAAATATTAGTTTAACTTAAAGTTAAACTAATATTTAACTTTAATCATGTTGAATTATTAATATTTAACTTAAAACATGTTGAATTATTAATATTTAACTTAAAACATGTTGAATTATTAATATTTAACTTAGAATAAATATTAGTTTAACTTAAAGTTAAACTAATATTTAACTTTAATCATGTTGAATTATTAATATTTAACTTAAAACATGCTGACTTAACAGAACTTAAAACCTGCTGAATTATTAGTATTTAACTGATTTAATTTGATCTGATTTCTATCTTTTTCATTTAATTGATCATAGAAGTATGCAACACACAAAGAAATGATCTTTACTTCCTTATTTTTGTTGATCCAACAGGTCCATTAAAGATGTAATAAGCACCTCCAGCACCTCCAGCACATAAATAAATGATGATATAAATATGGAGTAATGTTCGAGTAAACATGTTTTTGTTCATCTCTCTACAGAGAACTCTGTGGCAGCGAAGTCGGGTGGCTGCTTTCCCGGCTCGGCTCGCGTCCGCCTGAAGGACGGAGCGATGAAGAAGGTGAAGGACCTGAAAGTGGGAGACGAGGTCTTGGCGGCGGACGAGTTCGGGAACCTCGTCTACAGCGAGTTCATCATGTTTGTGGACCGTGACGGCGCCAGGAGACGATCGTTCCGCGTCATCGAGACCAGGAACCCGCCGATGAGGATCGCGCTCACCGCCGCGCACCTGCTGTTCATCGTCCGGAACTCCACGCTGACCGAGACGTTCGCCAGCGACATCACACCGGGACAGGAAGTGATGATACTGGACGAGGGAGGACGGCGTCTCCGTGCGGTCACGGTGGATCGGATTTACGAAGAGGAACGTGAGGGATCCTTCGCGCCTCTCACAGGTCATGGCACCATCGTGGTGGACGACGTCCTCGCTTCGTGTTACGCCGCTGTACAGAACCAGAAGCTGGCACATCTAGCGTTCGCGCCTGTCCGCCTTGTCCACAAGGTGGCACAGTTTTTGTTCAACAGATCAGTCCAGAATGACGGCGTGCACTGGTACTCTGACTTTCTGTACCGAATTGGGACACGGATTTTAGGCGAAGCTGCTTTTCATCCACTCAGCATGGAGGACAAGAGCTGAAAGACAAAATGTCTATCTATCTATCTATCTATCTATCAATATATCAAAGACTAATGTAGGACACAAGACAATATTAGAATATAAATAAAAAGAGACAAACGGGCCCCCTTTTCTGGAAGAGGAAAAAGAGGAGGGATATATTTATTATTTTACAGACACCGTCTCAAAAAAAAAAAAAAAATGGAAAAAAGAGAGAAATGGAGCCTTAAATGTGTCCTGAATAATTTATTCACACGTGAACTCCGGCTGCTGATCTCTCTCTCGCTCTCTCTCTCTCTCACACACACACACACACACACACACACACACACACACATATATATATATATATATATATATATATATATATATATATACACACAGGATTGTGTTTCAGCATGTGTGTACCATCCGGATGTGCAGAATCTATTTTTGTATACTTCAAGAAAGAAAGGAAAATGAATGAAAAATGTTGTGTGCGACTAAGGCATGTGCCGAACATTTCTTCTTAAAGGCATCACCGAGGGGGCGGAGCTTAACTTAAACTATTGTGTAACTGAAGCTAGCAGCCATGTTCGCTAACTTTAATCGTGTCCATTAAAGCCAGTATTTTGTGCTAAGCAGTACGACGAGCTGAAAAAGTGAAAACAAAAACTAGCAATGTCACATGACGTCTCAAATTTAACTTAAGCCCCGCCCTTTTCCGACAAGTTACTTCAGTCAGAATAGGTGTTCTCATTCAAATTTCTAGAAAATAAAAGACTTTAAAACGCTGCCTCCTTAGCCAGTCAGAAAAAAAAAAAAAAAATGGCCTCGTCCCGAATAGCGGCGTTATTTTTAAACGTTATTTTATCGGCACATGCCTACGTGCATCTGACTGACTGTTATATATATTTTTCGGGATTGGGGGGGGGGGGGGGGGGGTCCATAAATTATATTTTTCTACACAGAATTGTAAATTAGATTTTGACTGTTCGATCGTTGCCGAATCACTTGAAATAGTGTAAATTATGAGAATATATTTTAATTTAAATAGTCACAAAGTGTTTCTTCGTGCTATTATCCTTCTTATTTTTATTATTATTATTATTATTTTACTATCATCATCATTATTTTTTCATGGTTTTTGCCTCATGTCCAGTTTGATTTTTTTTTTTTAACCCGTTTCTCTTGTCGTTGCTCTTTTTCAGAAAACAGAACTGCACATTTTGGACATTTCACTCTCCTAACCGCAGAGTTACAGACTGAATTAATACGTAACTCATGTAAATTTACTAAAATATAATTTTTTTTCCTCCATTTTTTTTTTTTTTTTTGTAATAGCTGAATAGTTTTATAGGAATAAAATGTAGCAGATATGCACAGGCTCAATGTGTCAGGAAATGTATAGAGATGATTATTTATATGTTTATATTATAAAAAAAAAATGTGAGAAAGAAATGGTGTGTTTCTGGAATTTATTTATTTATTTATTTATTTATTTATTAGTTATAAGGGTTTTCTATTGCCAGACTGGATGAGTAACAAAAACAAATAAAAAATTATTAAGATGTAATACAGCACACACTGATACAGCGCTGTCACTGTACACAATGATGGATGGACAGACACATTCCAGTGATCACTGATCAGTTAAATAAACTTTGATGGATGACTAGACTGTTGGGTGGATAGCTGGATGGATGGAAGGAAGGATGGGAAGATTATGGATAGCCTGTTGGATGGAGAGATAGAATGCATTGGATGGATATATGGATGGATTATGGATAGACTGTTAGATTTGTGGATGAATAAATGGTGGATGGGGTGGATGTATAGAGTGTTGGAAGGATGGATTGATATTTGGGTGGATGGGTGGATTATGGATAGACTGTTGGATGGATAAATAAATTGTAGATTGTTGGATGGATGGACAGACAGACTGTTGGATGAATGGAAAGATGAATGAATTATAGACAGACTCTTGGGTGGATGGAAGGATATATAATGGATGTGGATGAATGGATAGATTAGGGATAGTGTGTTGGATGTATAGAGAGATGGATAGGCATATTAGAGAGTGCTTGATGGAGGGATGAATGGATGGGTAGACTATGAATAGACTGTTTTATAGCCCGTTGGATGAATGGATGAATGGATGGATGGATGGATGGATGGATGGATGGATGGGTGGATGAATGATTGGATTATGAATAGTCTGTTTGGAGGGATAAATAAAGAGCTGGATAAACAGTGATGAATGGATTATGGATAGAGTGATTAATGGATGAATGGATGGGTAGATCATGGATAGACTGATGGCTGGATGGATGGGTAGATCATGGATAGACTGATGGCTGGGTAGATCATGGATAGACTGTTGGATAGAGGGATGGATGGCTGGATGGACTAGTAGATTTATGGATTATAGATAGATGGATAGACAGACAAAAATCAACCGCTACCTGATGCAAGCATGTTGTGTACTTGTCTATACAAACCAATCAGCAATAACATTAAAACCACTGACAGGTGAAGTGAGTAACGTTGATTATCTCATTACAATGGCGTCTGTCGTGGGGTGGGATTTATTACGCAGAAGGTGAACAGTCAGTTCTCAAAGTTGATGTGTTGGAAGAAGGAAAAATGGGCAAGTGTAAGGATCTGAGCGACTTTGACGAGGGCCAAATTCTGATGGCTAGACGACTTGGTCAGAGCATCTCCAAAACAGCAGATCTTGTGGGGGTTTTTTTCCTGGTATGCAGTGGTTATTACCTACCAAAAGGCGCCCAAGGCTCACTGATGCCTGTGTGGAGCGAAGGCTAGCCCGACTGGTCCAATCCCACAGTGTGATGCTCTTGGCAATGTTCTGCTGGGAAACCTTGGGTCCTGGCATTCATGCGGATGTTACTTTGACACATACCACCTACCTAAACATTGTTGCAGACCAAGTACACCCCTTCATGGCAACGGTGTTCCCTAACGGCAGTGGCCTCTTTCGGCAGGATAATGCGCCCTGCCACACTGCAAACATTGTTCAGGAACGGTTTGAGGAACATGACAAAGAGATCAAGGTGACTTAAAGGAGTGACTGCTGCTAACATCTTGGTGCCAGATACCACAGCACACCTTCAGAGGTCTTGTGGAGTCCATGCCTCGACGGGTCAGAGCTGTTTTGATGGCACAAGAGGGACAATATTAGGCAGGTGGTTTTAATGTTATGGCTGATCGGTGTATGTTTGCTCACATACCAACCTACTCACCTGTCTGTCTCTCTCTCACTGTTGAGTTCAGTGTGTGTTGTGCAGTATAAGAGGCTGAGTGTTCTCGGAGCTGGATGGTGCGTGTGTGTGAAAAGTGTGTGTCGTGTGTTACATTTGAAAAGAAGAAGAGGATTCAGACTGTGTGTGTGTCTGATTAAAGCTGAGTGTTTATTGAACACACACTGCACACAACTACACACATGACAAACAGATTTTGAAAAAGCCAACCAACAAAAAAGATGGAAATAAACAGAAGAAAGCTAAAATAGGGAAGTATTAAAGAGTAAAATAAGAAAGACATTATATTAAAATATATGAATAATAGAGAGAAAAAGTGGAAATTTAACAAGATAAATACATTTTTTTTCTTCTCGAAGCTTCGTTTCGAGAAGAAATCTTTTTTTTTTTAGCGTGTCTGTTTTAAATGCTGATACACAAACTTGTTAGCTGCTTAGTTCGTGTGTGTGTGTGTGTGTGTGTGTGTGTGTGTTTAGAAAAGAGGTTTGAAAGCTTTTGAACTGTGTTGCAACATGAACAGAAATTCCACGGCCACTTCTCTGCAGCAGCTCTTCATTGTGTGTGTGTTTTTTGACCTTGCACGCTTTATGCCAATACACACAAAAGCATCCAAAAGCATAAAAGCGTGAGCATTCCTCGCCACGCAAGTAAATAAAAGCAGCGAAATCCAGCAAGCGTCCTTGTGCCGGAGGAACAGAGCGAGAGAGAAATGTTCGAGGTCTTCCAAAAATAAATAAATAAATAAATGAGAAAGAAAATGCTCTGAGGCAGCATAATGTAAACCTATAAATCAAGTATTTTAAAATGAACAATAAAACCACAAACCTAAGTTTTTATTCAGTTACTGTAAACCTTCTGCAAATAAAGTTTTACTGAAACAAGACCATTACAGTTCCATTTTTCCTAAAACACTAAAATATTATAATACTAAACTATCCTGGCCGATTGACCACGACTGGAGTAATGAGTAATCTGAAGAGCTTCGAAATCTGATGTATCTAATAAGAATGAAAGAAAGAAAGAAAGAAAGACAGAGGAAGGGGGGGGGGGGGGGGGGAGAAAAGAAAAAAAAGAATGAACAACCAAAAGAGAAAAGAAATATAGAATAAAGAATTAAAACAATCAATAAAATGAGAGAACAAAAACAAGAAATAATTAAAGACAGAAGAGCAGAGAAAGAAAGAAAAACCATATTCATGAAAAACCATGAACAAGAACAAGAAAGAGGCGAAAAACTGGGAAAGAAAGGGAACTAGAAATAGGGTGAAGAAAAAAAAATAAAACAAGAGCAAAACAAAAAAAAAAAGAAAAGAAAGAAAAGGATAGAAAAAGAAAGCAAACAAAAAGGAATGAATGGAAAAATATAAGGAAATAATGAATGAAATAAAAATGAAAAAGAAAAAAGAATGACCTTCATGAAAAGGAAAGATGTAACAAAAAGAAAGAAGGAAGAAATGAACTCATTTAAACACGACTGATGTCCACTGAATTGTACAATATGAGGAGAAAAAAGCAAGCGATTATCCTAATCCCAACACAATTCCAAGACTATTCCAACAATTCCCATAATTCCAAGATTATTCCCACAATTCCAAGACTATTCTCATGATTCCAAAAATATTCCCACAATTCCAACAATATTCCCACAATTCCAAGACTATTCCCACAATTCCAACACTACTATTCCCACAATTCCAACACTACTATTCCCACAATTCCAACACTACTATTCCCACAATTCCAACACTACTATTCCCACAATTCCAACAATATTCCCACAATTCCAAGACTATTCTCATAATTCCAACACTATTCCCACAATTCCAACAATATTCCCACAATTCCAAGACTATTCTCATAATTCCAACACTATTCCCACAATTCCAACAATATTCCCACAATTCCAAGACTAGTCTCATAATTCCAACACTATTCCCACAATTCCAACACTATTCCCACAATTCCAACACTACTATTCCCACAATTCCAACACTACTATTCCCACAATTCCCACACTACTATTCCCACAATTCCAACAATATTCCCACAATTCCAAGACTATTCTCATAATTCCAACACTATTCCCACAATTCCAACAATATTCTCATAATTCCAACACTACTATTCCCACAATATTCCCACAATTCCAAGACTATTCTCATAATTCCAACACTATTCCCACAATTCCAACACTACTATTCCCACAATTCCAACAATATTCCCACAATTCCGACTATTCTCATAATTCCAACACTATTCCCACAATTCCAACACTACTATTCCCACAATTCCAACAATATTCCCACAATTCCAAGACTATTCTCATAATCCCAACACAATTCCAACACTATTCTCATAATCCCAACACTATTCCCACAATCCCAACACTATTCCCACAATTCCAACATTATTCCCACAAGTCCAAGACTATTCTCATAATCCCAACACAATTCCCATAATCCCCACAATTCCAACTCCATTCCAATAATTCCAACACTTTTCTCATAATTCCAACACAATTCACATAATTCTAATGCTATTCTCGTAATTCCAACACTACTCCCACAATTCCAACACAACTGTCATAATTCCAACACTACTGTCACAGGCCAGTTTTGCTAATTGTGTTTTTGTGTTGTGTTACGCTGTGTTGTAGAAATACAGTGGTGTGTATTATTAGTCTAAGACTCATTTCAGTATCCGCAAAATTTAACACTCCAAGTTGTCCCTGTTGTTGTGTAGATAAACAAACACACACACACACACACACACACACATTTGTTTAAGGTAGTTTTATTGCTTTTGGATTTTTGTGTTTACATTTAGTTTGACATTTACATGATGACAGAGAGGATGTGTACACACTGATACGTCCATGACAGCAGTTTAGGAACACACAGTTCACTCCACACAGTAACGAGTGATCACGACTTTTGGCGTGTACAGTACATTGTCTCTTATACGCAGTGTTTCCACAACAACAACGCAGAAGTGTGTGTGTGTGTGTGTGTGTGTTTAACAGACAGACAAATTGCTCGGAGCTCTGAGCAAGTGTGTGAATGTTCGCTTGGGTGCAGCGTCACTGATCCATGGTAAACAAACTAAGGAAATCCACACGCCACGTCCTCCCTGCTTTAATATAAAAAAAAGCACGTCATGTGAACATTAAAGGTGCAGTCAGTGTGGAGAAGCCGAGCCGATACGGTGCTACAGAGATGAAAGGATGCACAGATTTCTCTATCTAGGGTTTAGCAATACTGTTAAGAAAGAAAAGACGGAGATGGAAGGACGGTGAGTCTGTTCAGCTGCACTGGACCTGTGAGAAACGTAATGGCGTTAGAGGTTAAACTCGCTCGCCGCAAACACATGCTGTGGACAAACCAGTCATTAGTTGGACAGAAATCGAAGCAGGGTTTTTCATAAATCTGTATTAAAGGTGCCGGTTCAGCAGTTAAAGGTGCAGTATGTAAAGTTCACAACTGTTTCTAAAACTTTAATAATCAGATAATTTCAAAGGCACCGTAAAAAACCTGTAATTACCAAAATTTAAAAACTCTAATGACTCTTACTAGCTCTTCATATCAGGTTCCTGTTTATATTTTATTGGCCAGGACATAAGCCCCGCCTCCTGCTCGGTTCAACCCCCCCCCCCCTTACAAGACAACTCAAGCATAAAATTTTTTGTTTGTTTCAGTTGTCTCAAAGGCAGCAGAGGGCTTTAAAAAATTAAAAATCTGTAAATTTGTAAAAAAAAAATTTATAATAATTTAAATAAATAAATAAATACTAAAAACAAACATTTTTAAAAGTTCACTCATTTCATGTTTCTGACTACATTTTTTTCTGACCCAGAAATTAGCACCGAACACCCGCCCCCCCCCCCCCACACTTTTTTTTTTTACTTAAAAGGGAACTTGAGCATAATTTTAACAATTGTGAGAAGATAATGTTTTTTCTTTCAGTTGTAGTCTCGCAAACACACAGATGGCTTTCAAAATTAAACGCTGCTACTTTAACCTTCCAGAAAGTTCTGATTTCTAATCCACTAAAGGCAATAAATAATATAATAATACAAATAATATAAATTAATAATAATAATAATAATAATAATAATAATAATAATAATAATAAAACATTTAGGTGATGTGACAAGTTTATAAACAAACAACGGCCGATTTTGTGTTTACATTTTTCTGGCCCTGAAGTTAACTCCACCTCCCCAAGCCAAAACACAGCTGTTCAAGTCTACCTTTTTTTCTTATTTAAAAAGGAAAACTAGAGGATAATTTTAACGGTTGTGGGAAGTCTAAGGTTTGGCGATGTTTTAGTGTCGGTTGTCTCACAGGGCTGTAAAAGTTACACACTGCTACTTTAAGGTTCTGAGCTCAAATCCACTGAATGGCTCTATGATTAGATTGGCTTCTAAATCAGCTTTTAAGATATATTAAAATAAATTATTAGCCCAGCTTAGCCAAATGTATTACCTAGGATGAAATGTCAGACATAAATAAATGCTTTAAAGTCGATCAGCTGAAACTCTTGGTGGCTGATGGAAGCTTTTGCACTGGAGCAATGAGGCTAATATTTTAGCTAAACATAGGCCTAAATCTTCATATAGCTACAAAAATTTTACTTTTAAAATAGCAGCAAAAGTCTGTATTTACACAACATCACTTCTGGATTTTTTTTTTCTTACCCCCATCATCATTAGCCTTGTTGCTGGAAAGTGAAGAAGCTAACACTGGACACCAAACATGTCTTCAGCTGATCAACTACATCTGGGGAATTGCTGCTGAACCGTTCCTTTAAAACAAATATGAAAAACGAAAAAACAACACACCCCTTTGGCAGTCTCTGGAACATCTAACCTGCAAAAAAAACAGAAGCTCAAATTAATAAAACATATCAAATCCGCCTAAACGACGAGCCTATCCTTCAACAAGTTCAACGTACAAACAGGTTTCCGGCATCACAAAACAATATAACGGCCCGGCTATTGTTGCAAGATCATCAAAACACTCCTACAAAACATTCAAATAATTGAACCACATCAATACAACAAATACAATGAAACAAAGACACAACCGCTAAACCTTCCAACCACAAACTTCTAACGAAGTTACTTTAAGATTCAATATGAACCTTGGTTTCGATCTTATAAGATTTTCATTTTTGCTTTTAAATCTTATATATGTATTAGAAATGTGTCACGTGACACGGGTCAGCATGGCCGATACGCTTCGAATGCATGAGGATCAAAAAAAAAATCCATATATAAATGAAGAATTAAAGTGCACTTAATCTGCAGGTCAAAATATAAATAAATAAATAAATAAATAAATAAATAAATAAAAGTAACAAAATTAAAATGAGCACAAATTCGGCATGCACATACAGAATGATAACGATGTATAACCTTACCAACGTTTATGAGAATACCTGTGGACAAGATATAAATAAACGACAGACATTCATTTAAGCTACTTAATATATCCAAGCTATCACTTTTAACAAAAAAACTTAACTTTAACTTTTATATATATATATTTATATTTTAAATAGAGCACGATTGAATTATTTAGCTTTTGCACCCCCCCCCCCTTTAAAAATAATACATAAAAATCGCTAGCTAGAACAAGTGACGTGACCATACTGTAACCATGGCGACACTCCTGCCAGTCCTAGCTAGTGTCGGCTAACTAACTAGTATGTAAAATGGGAACAAAACAAACAAAAAAAAAAAATAAGAAAGAATGTGAAAGCAGTATTCACCTCTAGTTTGTTAGATTTCAATTTTTTCATGAGAGAAGAAATACTTCTTTATATACGTCTGAGCTAAAAAAAAAAAAAAAAAAAAAAAAAAAGAAGACCAAAAAAAAGAAAAAAAAGGTGCCTAACAAAAAACATTTAAAAATATCAGTTGGTAAAATTAAAAAAATAAAAGATAAAAAGTACTCCCCCTCCCACACACACACACACACACACACACACACACACACACACACACACACACTTCAACCCAAAACACATGGATGGAGAAGTTAAGATGGTGAAATGAGGAAGAGAGACATTTTCCCCCCTCACGCATTACACAAAACCTTTCAAGTGAAGCGCCGTATCGTTCGGTTACGTGTTGTTACGTTGCATACACACGACCATGGTTTACTCTTTTTTCTTTTCCTTTTTTTAATCTTTAAAACGTCTTCAAATAATAAGCCTGCCAAAGATAAACCTTTGGCTTAAGCGTGCTTCTTTAAACAGAACATGTAAAACAATCCAGCAGTGATGCGTTTTAGTACAAAAAAAAAAAAAATTTAATAATAAAAAAATAAAATAAAACTTCTGAGAATTATATTGAATGTGGGGAAAAGAAATTTTTTTTTTTTTTTTTTTTTTTTAAAATCATCTGCTGTTACAGTTGGTATTCCTCAAACGACTAATTTAGCCACATCTTATGTACAGGAGCGTGAGCGCTGATAGCGGCTGCTTCCGACACACAGCGACTCCTGGACAAGCGTGGAATAGAGAAATAATGAATAATTGACGATAGAGGAACGAGGACGAGGACGAGGGCAGCTTCTGTGCTAATCTATGCGAAAAGAACCCAACATGAAGTGCCGTTCGTTCGTATCAACTCGATGGAAATGGCGCCGTGATGTAGCGCAAGACGCATCCGTCCTTTTAAAAACCGCAGCATGAGGAGAAAAGACACCGAGCTGTAATCGCCCACAACGCTAGTTAGCATTAAACACTAGCTAGCACACACTGAGGAAACTGTGAAAGTGGGGGGAAAAAAAATGTAATGAAACATCCATCTAAGGCTGAGGAAAATATCATAACTCAGGATACGTGAGGAGAAAATACCGACGACGTTCACTCACAAGGCTAGTTAGCAAAGCTAGCGTAACAATCTTTCGATCCTGACGACTCCGGAGCGCTACATGTCCGGATTCAAACGGAAAATGGATGAAAACAACGACAACCGCGTTTGAAATCTCGTCTCAGTCCGGTGGAAAAATAAAGACTGATCTATAATTACCTCAAAGTAGTTAGCAAGGCTAGCAAGCTAATCCCTCACACTCGAGCTGAGAAACTGAGGGAGACTGAGAAGTAGCACAAGGAGCAGATCATTTATAAAAGGCTAATTAGCTAAAGAGCTAGCATAACAATCCTTCAGACTGAGACACAAACGCAATGCTTGGATGGAACAAGGGCTGCAAATCGAATGGAAATGAAGCCAAGTGCACTTTAGAACTCGAGGGAGTTGTAAATATTACACCGTTAGCATAGCTGAAGAAGGAAAAAATAAGGGACAACCAAAGAGTTGGGGTGAAATTAGCAGTGTTAGCAGAATATTCCTTCAAACTGAGGAATCCTGGGGAAGCATGCTGAGCGTTTGGGACGTAGCAAACGTAGAAAGAATGTTAATGCTCTTTATTGTGTCCTCTTTATAGCGACTGGCGTGGGCTAATCACGACACAGCAAGCAGTGCTAGCGTAAAAAAATAAAATAAAAAATACCTCAGAGAAAATGGCGGGAAAGAGCGAAAGGACAACTGCAGTCGCAAAACCTAACAAACAGAAAGGAAACCGCGGCTAATTGTACACCAGTTAGCAAAATCTCAAGAGTTTGTGGCTTTGCTGCTGCTAGCTTATCGAAAATGAACTAACACGCTAGTGCTTTCAAACCAGTCGGGAAATACTGCGTCTGAAAAAGACAAGACGACGAATTTCTCACAAGAAAATATACAATCGTACGTGTTTTATGGAACGCGATCAGGACGCAGAACCGCGGTTGGGTTTTTTCATTTAAATGTATAGATAGCTGTACTGGAAAACTAGCCACTGAGAGATTAGGTTGATAAAACAAATATTAAGTTAATATTCAAACCTACAGTCGGATCTCCGAATAAAAATCAGATCGCTGTGATAAATGTTGATCGGAGAGGGTGAACTGCGCTGAAATATGAACTACAGCTACTCCATATGACCTCAAATAAAGCGGATGACGTGAATTATTAAACGATTACGCGTGAACGGGTCTCTTATGGCCGTTTCTACTCACACGCTGCCCTCTAGTGGCGACAAAAACTACAACTCCGGCCTGCTTTTTCGATCTCCAAGGTAGAAGGAAAGAAAGAAAGAAAAATCTTGTCCAGGAGTGTGTATTTAAAAGTGTAAACGAGGACGGGGGCGACCGCTATCGAGCGTCAACGCTATCAGGTTCGCTTAAAAACAGCCTTCATCTCATTTCACTTACTGATCGATCAGTCAATCAAAAGAAAAATAATAATAATAATAATACCAGCAACAATAATAATAATAAGAAGAAGAATGATAAACACTGTCTCTTCAGTCGGAGCGGATTCCCCCCCTCGGTTTTGGGAATTATCCCTTGAGTACGTAACACAAAGCAAGAACAGCTGCTCTGTGAAAACAGGGATGATTAAATCCGAGTCGTTTGTTTGTTTGTTTTTCCTTCCTCCGTTAGTTCCTCTGGAACTCGCTTTAGTGTTCTGAGAGCTTTAGAGTAAAACGCGGCCTCGATTCCAGGAGCTCGCTTCGGTCTCTCGTTCCCCCGATCCTCAGCCGTCGATGATGGTCACGTCGATGTGGGACAGATCGATCATGTGCCTACGTGATCACAACACATAAGCTATTAAGCCACTCACTTAAGCTACCTGCAGCAAACAAAAACAAAAACCAACGAGTCGTATTCCATCATAAGCGCCGTTTCATTTCCAGTCATGACGTAACAGTCGAAAAATTGGAATTCATGAGAACAGAGAAAAAGAAAACCCAACACTTATTATTCATTAAGTCAACCCTTTCTAGCGGTTCTCGCAGAAAGCGTACAACACGGCCGGCGGTTTTCACCGAACCTGTACGTATCTGCGCAGACCAGCATGTTTAAGCACTTTCTATTTAAACTGCCAACAATTACGTTAAAAACGTATCCGTTTATAGTCAACGTTTAACGCCGTGAAACGAGTCCTTACTCACATTTAAAAAAAAATAACGCAGCTTGTCATGTTACCGGAAGCGTAGGCGTCCTGAATGTGTTGGAAAAACTTGCGGTTAACGTACAGCTTTACCTCCGACACTGGAGACTCCTTCCATAAACGTCTCCTTTCAGAACGACCGACGTTTATACGCGTTCACTTGTTATGTAACGGTACATTTTCAGTGCGTTTGTCGTCAAGTCGTGGATTCGGTGGTGCTGTTTTTAGTGCTGTCGTGCTTCATGATTGTTATATTTAACAGACGTTAACTATGTACTTATCATATGCGCTCACCTGTGGAAGCTGTGCTGGAAACTCAGGGCGTGCTGAGGATTCACAAACGTGGCGATGGCTTTCCTCTGCTGCGGCATCATCTTAAAGGTCTACGGAGCACAAAACACTTCAACTGGATTTCGCTGATACAGGAAGAGCTTTAATAAAAGGGTACCTGGCCACAAGATGGCGCCATTGCATTACCATATTGCAGACACGCTCTAGAGGCCAGACGCATACACAGAAAAGTGAGTGACTGGCGCCACCCAGTGCACTGAGGTGTTACTGCATCATGTAAACATTTAAAACGTTTCTCTTGGGCTTATTTTATCAACTAAACGATGCATCTGACACTGGAGACTCCTTCCATAAATGTCAGATGAACATTTCCATAATCACAAGTATCAAAGATCAAAGTGATTTTCTTTACGTCTCTGTGAAGGAGATGTTACTATAGAAACAATAACATTGGAACGGGTGCATTCATATAATCCTGCGATGCTGTTATAGAAAACTAATCAACACCTTCTGACCAATCAGAATCCAGAATTGTATGGCGTTGTACCTGTATGGGGCCGATGGAGTTGAGCAGGTTTTTGATCTGTTTCTCGGTGGTGGAGGACGACAGGCCGTCTATAGACACCGTGCTGGGCTGAGACTCCACGACTCGGGTACTCGGCCTGTTCTGCGGCGCCACCCGACCGCCACGAGCGCCACGACCGCGCCCTCGACCCGGGACCACTACCTGTGCAGTGACATGACAAGACATACACACACAAAACTTAGGCCTAGTCCACACTAACGTGTTATATTTCAGTTTCCGGCCCGAACATGTCTGACCTATGACCTCCAAGTCATTTTCGCCATTGTAGTTTGCACTCTGAAATCCTCTGGACTGTGACAGCGACCATAAAACACATTTTCCTACATGTTCCAATGCTGCTTATATACTAACCAGACATGAAATTACCTTTCTTAATACAGAAAACAATACTGTGATGCGTTCCTCCATCTTGTGGCCATCACATGACAATCACTTGACTTGAAAATTGCTTGACTGTTTGTTTGTGAAATTATTTTATTTTATTTTATTTTTTTTTGGGACGTACCCGGTTACTCTGGTTCACGTCAGGCTGCTGCTGCAGCAGTGGTTGTTGTTGTTGTTGTTGTTGTTCATCTGCTGCCACCGTGACCTTCCTGACGGCGCCCAGTCTCTGCTGAGGAGCGGCTCGACCAATCACCTGCTGCGGCTGATTCTGGAGGGGTGGAGCTTCCTCTCCCTGCGGAATAAAGATAAAGCCTGCTTATTCTGCTTATACACAATGTCTGAGGCATAACCTTTCTCTATGTGTGTCTTGCAGCATTTACTCCGATTTTTAATAGATTTCCTCCTTTTGTTTATCAACTGTCTGATCTTTAATCAGTCTAATTATTTCTTTGTCTCAGTTTCTTGTTGTAGCTGAGCGTTCCGAAGGAAAACTATGACAAAAGACTAACAATTCTGACCCCGCACCGACGAATCTATCCGTCCGTCGCTCTCTCTGAACGAGACGCCATCACTCTCCCGTCTGATGCGCTGACAGATTAACGCAGCTGAATAGAAAATCCAGAGCTGCTTGTCGGATGCTAAGCTGCATTATTCCCTCAGCCGCACCTCGCCGCTTTTGTGAACATTTCATTCACTCTTATCGCCAGCCCTAAGCTCAAAAGAATATCTGTCTCCCCCCCAACCCCTTCTCTAGCAGGTATTATTACAGAGATACCTGCGACGAGGAAGAAGATTAATTGCGCTCGTCGTGGGATTGACACCTATTTTAACACGGATCAACGTCAGACGGCTGCAGAGGGAGAAGATAACGTCGTCAATCCATTTTCGAGGATGAGACGAGATTCTCCTCTTTTCGCGGTTAAGACGTTTATATTTACGAAGCGGAGTCCGTGTCAAAAATTTCAAAAACGATACATTTTCCCGGTCCCGACTTTTACGGCGAAATGACTCGGAGGAGATTCGCAATCCTTTAAGGTGCTGTCGAAATCTGAAATGGCAAACGGCTCACTCTGACGAGTGCCATTTCGGCGCTTAAAAGGTAAAGAGTGCGCTCGATTAGAGTCGAGTGCCATCATGTAGGCTTTATGGATTTAATTCAGTCAGAACGACTCTGACACTCGTTCGCTTTGTCCAGACTCAAAGAAAGATGACAGGATGGAAGAAAAAATTAAAAGGACACAGCGGGATGTGAACTTTACGTCAGGCCTACGTGTCTCACGGATGAAGTTTGACGCTCGACTTTTTTCCTAAATATCATATTCTACAGACCTTATCGTTCATATTACGGGGTGTTTTTTTTTCTGGTAGCCGTTCTACTACACCACAGTATGTTGATCCATTTCAGTGTTGCAGTGTGCCTTGCATAACCACTCCACATTTTGTTTCACATTTGTTATATTCTGGAACCAAAATGGACTGGTGCTACCACCACCATGCTTCACAGTAAAGACATGGTTCTCAGGGTGACTAGTGTGGGGTGGGGGGTGAATACTTATGCACTGCGCTGTAACCTGATGATAAATGTGTACTCACGCCTGTTAGTCTTTTAACAACTCGCACTTTCTGTGGAATCGGAGGCGAGCAGAGACCGCTGGAGTTAACGCGCTGCATGACGGTCCTCTTCCTCACGGCGTTAGCTTGCGTCTGGATCGGTGTGATCTTCTTCTCCTCCGGAGGCGCCGTGACGTCGATGTTGGGACTCTGGAGCGGTGGAACTAGCCTCTGTGGGTTCTGCACGCGCTGCTTTTGCTCTACGCTGGGGTTCTGTGGGTGGGATTTAACGCCGTTGGGGGTGGCTGACAGGGGTGTTGGGGTGCTTTGTGGTTGAGTCGGGGCGGTTTGAGTCCGCATGAGGGGTGTTTGGGGTGCTGCTTGGCCCCCGAGGCGCTCCAGCAGCTCCTTTTTGCGTGCGCCGGCTTGCATCTGCCTGCGCATTTCCTTACGTTTTAGGATTTCCTCACGCAATCGCTTCTGTTCCTCGATCTTCAG
The DNA here is from genome assembly GCA_023630585.1 of Cranoglanis bouderius. Classification (NCBI taxonomy): domain Eukaryota; kingdom Metazoa; phylum Chordata; class Actinopteri; order Siluriformes; family Cranoglanididae; genus Cranoglanis; species Cranoglanis bouderius. The sequence goes on from CM042539.1 coordinate 31,978,470, forward strand.
CCGGTACTGACGGGTCTCCTCGTCCTCGTCCTCGTCCTAAAATAGATGATTGAAAAGACTTACGTTATTTCAAGGCTGTGTTTACCTGCACAAATGTGCTAGACTATATTGATGCGTAGAGGTATAGGCATGTTTGACCACGTTTAGATGCACAGGTAAGCATGGCTGCATTTGACCTGTTAAATGTATGGATGAGGTTGGCTGGGTCCAAAGTTTGTTTGGCACCATGTACCGGTGCAGGTGTGTTAGCCGGCGTTTACCTGTGCTTGGCTGTGTTTACCTGGGCAGGTGTGTTAGCCGGCGTTTACCTGTACAGTTATGTTTGGCTGTGTTTACCTGTGCTTGGCTGTGTTTACCTGTGCTGGTGTGTTTGACTGTGTTTACCTGTACAGTTATGTTTGGCTGTGTTTACCTGTGCAGGTGTGTTTGGCTGTGTTTACCTGTGCAGGTGTGTTTGGCTGTGTTTACCTGTGCAGGTGTGTTTGGCTGTGTTTACCTGTGCAGGTGTGTTTGGCTGTGTTTACCTGTGCAGGTGTGTTTGGTGTTTTTTGTACAGGTGTGCTCGTCTGTGCAGCTGGCATTTCATTCCTCATCTCAGTAGCGCCTGAAGGTGGGGCAGTTTTAGCTAAACCCCGCCCTCGTCCAATGGTTCCTCCCCCAACCGCCTGCCCAGGCCTGGCATTCTGAGTGACCCTGGCCATGGGCCTTGGCTGAGGGGGGCGGACAGGGGCGTTGTTGCCGGGGGCGATGGGGAGCTCGCGCAGGTTACTGTTGCGCTGAGGGAGGCTCTGAAGCTGCTGCAGGGATGAAGGAGACCCCTACACGCGCACACCCACACACACACACACACACACACACACACACACACACACACACACACACACACCAACCAATGTAAATCTTAAGACTACAAATCCACAATCTGGTCTCTTATCTCTTTTTTATATCTTTTCGTACCATTCTCAGGCGACCCATGCTGTTTTGTGGGCGGGGCTTCATCTGTCTAGGTCCACCCAGAATGGGCTGACGGAAAGGCGGGTGAGAGAGGTGCATGATGGGATGCTGCTCCCCAGGCTGGCCTTGGTGTTGATGCTGGTGATGCTGATTATGAGGAAGAGGAGGAATTTCCTGTCTGTGCTGCTGGTGCATCGAGTGATGATGTGGAGGTGGGGGAGGGTCGTGGTGCTGCTGCTGAGGGTGTGGATGCATTAGGCCCTGTAAAAACACACACACACACACACACACACACACACACACAAAGAAAGGATCAGAACTGAATATATATGTTACAATTTAAACAGTGTCTGTAATAGAGAGAATATTCGATATGAAAAAAATGTTCATCCCTAATTTTGTGTGTGTGTGTGTGTGTGTGTGTGTTACCTGCATGCCAAATGGCATGTGCTGAGGACTGAAGGGGGCATTGTGCTGCTGTGGAGGAAACGGCTGTCTGTGTCCCATGAAGCCGCGGGGCGCGGGCGGGGCAGGAGACTGTTGAGGAGGGGGCAGATTGGGGCGAGGAGGAGGAAGGTCTCTCTGGAACATTCCACCGCCCGGGGGACAGAACCCCGGCCCCGGCTGAGGGAAGGACAGAGGGAGGATGTTGTTCATCAGGGGGGCGGAGCCTGGGAGATCGAACAGGGGCTGGGCTGGAAACCGTGGCTCTGTGGAATAGAGTGTATAGCGTTATTCTTGTACATTACCCATAATCCCCTGCAGGCTGAGAAATTGCCAGTCGGTTTAAAGATTATGAACTAAAATGTCTCGTGTATTTAACGTCCGTGTCAATAAGCTAGCAGGCTAGTGAAGAGACATGGCATTGTTTGGGACACAGCCACGTTCTCGGTTTACCGTTGCTGTAGAATGGCTCCCTCTCCTGGTGAGGAGGTGGCGGTGGTCCTCTCCACTGCTCCTGAGGCGGGTGTCTCTGAGGCTGGAGGAAATTACCCTGGAGGTGCTGCTGGAAATCCACAGGGCCCTGAGAAGAAACGATAACGACATATGAAAAATGTATTCTTCAACCCCGGCAAGATTTGAAACGTTACGAGGTATGGAGTCTATATTGCAAGAATTTATCGTCGTGACGGTGATAGTTAGGAAAACGGTGACATCATCTCATCGCTCACGGACGACCGGTGACATTTTCAGAACGGTAAAAAAAACGTTAGCTAATAAAACCCGTCCCGAGATAACGATCCTCTAATCTCTCTGCTGAATACCAATCCCCTCATCGCAGAGTCTTTTATTCTCTTAAAGAAATTACACTTTGCTCACGAGGAGCTGCGCCGAGCTTCCTCTCAGCTCATTACAAATAACTTAAGATGCGATCAAGCTTTTAATCCAGGCAAAGGTGCGCTTGGAGAAAAAGTTACTTAAGGAAAAGTCAATCAGCTGGATTAGCTACGCAGAGCAAGGAAGAATGGTGGACTTGGGGATTCAAAAAAAAAGGTCAGCGGCTCCAACACAATGGGAGCTTAAAGACGGCCACAATGCCTCGCCGCGTGATAAAAAAAAACGCTAATCCTCAGCTAATACGCACTCAGATGGTCAATATGTGCCCTGATATGATCTGCATACCAGATAAAACAAATACAGATAGACAAATTTGGGGGTGAGGGGGGTAAAATTTCTAACAGCGATCTGCATGATGTAAACGAATCTAAGTTAAATGCAATAACACTAACACCATTACATAAATAACTGACTAACCCTGGGGGGGGAAAAAAAGGATTTTATAGAAAAATCCGGAATGTTTTGATACGGTTTACAATATATGGGAAATAAATTTTAAAAAAATCGACACAGAATAAGTCAAGTATGTGGCTGTGATTAATATTCACAAAGTCAGCGTTAATATTCATCAGAGAGCTGATACTGAGGTGAGACGTCCCGGTATAATCGATGCTAATCAGGCACCCAGAGGGCCAACAGTAGCTGCTGCTGCTCTGCATTAGCATTTTAAATAATGTCCAAATGGCAGGGGGGGGGGGGGGGGGGGACTGCAGGAATATAAAAAACCAAAAGTTATTACACCTATCCAAGCGTGTGTACGCAGCTTAATTAGACATTTTTCAACTAATTCATTTTAACCAATGTTTCAATCCACGGCATCTCTTCGAGGCACACGTCCATCCATCCATCTACTCTGCGTGCACGGACTCCATAATTCCACTTTCTATACGCTGTGAATGCTTTATTATAAGTAAGGATGCGTCGATGCCAGATCAAGTATAAGATAACTCGCACACACAGTTATCAGGTTACCAAGATGCCGTAGTTCCTCTTAACCTTTCGTTTGTCCATTAGCATGACAGCGTAAACCAGGAGTACGCCACATAGTATCTATCGCCTGGTACGTGAGTGATTTATTACAGGTAAAGGATCACGATATCAGACGCAGACCCCATACCAGTATCTGTAGTGAAAAGGTCGCGGCCAGCGCAGACACCACCAGGGGCCGCTGTGTGCAAATACTCAGGTACTCTGTACTCACATACCCGAGTACACACACAGTACTCCATTTGAGACACAGTGTTTGACTCACAGTGTGTGTTGTGTTGTTGTGAGGTGAAGTGTGCTCGCTTACCGGGAATCTCTGAGGACCGAGGTTTGGTCTGGGCTGATTTGGAGCGGGCGACATCAACGGAACTGTAAGAGAAAGACACCGATATACATTCACTCCATGGTCTCATAGATACCTAAATATTCCCATACACAGTGTAGTCATAAAGCCACGCCCACTCAGAGCTGCTCTCGTTTCCATACATGTCTCATAGATACCCAAATATTCCCATGCACAGTGTAGTCGTAAAGCCACGCCTAATTAGAGCTGATCTCATTTGCATACATGGTCTTAAAGACATCAACACGTTTCTATACGCGGTATAGTCGTAAAGCCGTGCCTACTTAAGAGTTGCTCTCATTTCCATATATGGTCTCAAAAATACCTAAACATTCAGTGTGGCCATAAAACCATGCTTACTTAGACTTGCCCTCATCTTTAAGACCATATATGCAAATATCAACAGATTTCTATACACGGTGTAATAATAAAGCCACTCCCACTCAGAGCTGCTCTCATTTCAATATATGGTCTCAAAAATACCTATATATTCCCTTACACAGTGTAGTACTAAAGCCACACCCACTCAGACCTGCTTTCATTTCATATACATAGTCTTAAAGACATCAATATATTACCCATATTCTGTGTAGTTGTAAAGCCACGCCTACTTAGAGCTGCTCTCGTTTCCATATACGGTCTCAAAGATACCTAAATATTCCCCGTACAAGATTTAGTTGTAAAGCGACACCTACTTAGAGCTGCTCTCATGTCCGTATATGGTCTTAAAGATATATAATATAATATTTAATACCCATACACAGTGTAGTTGTACACCCACTGTCACGCCCACTCAGAGCTCCTCTGTTCTCGTTTCCATATATGGACTTAAAGACACACCTTCTACATGGTCTGCGTGAGTGAGTCTTGCGTTAACTGTTCTCGCTTTAGCTGCACTTTTAAAAACGGGGTGAATGAAAGAACTGGGGGGGTCCCGTACCCTGCACAGGTGAGGAAGACGACGGCCCTCTGAAATGCGGGTTGATGTGAATGTTCTTGGGCTGCTGCTGCTGCTGCTGGTTGGAGTGTGTGTGTGGAAGCGCGTGTCCGTGTCCGTGTGGGCGTGGCGGGTGCAGTTCCTGCTGCGGCCTCTGGTGCTGCGCCGGCGAGCGCGGAGGCATCAGGGACTGCAGGGGCTGCTGGGGGATCGGAATGAGTGGCGTGGGGAAAAGACCGGGACCTCCACGTGGGCCGGAAGGGCGGGGCTGAGGACGATGGGACTGAGGAGGAATCATTCTGGGCTGAGAGAGACAGAGACAGAGAGATCATATTAAACAACTCACAGTTTTTCAATGTTTTGTCCTGAATTTGCCAAATATTCATCTGGAAACATTTCTTTATGAAGTTGTAGCTTTGAGCTAATCCTTCTGAAAAGTTTTTTTTTTTTTTTACTCCATTTGCGAAGGGGAGAAAAAAATTCAATTAAATCGTTACGCACCTCTGAAGCCCATGTCGTGTGGTTTTTAAATAAATAAATAAATAGATACATAAAAGCAGCATGCTCCCAGGAGCAGACATGACACGGCTTTCCTCATCCGTAAGAGGAATTAAAAAGTGTGCGCGCACAAAAAAAAAAAAAAAAAAAAAACCAGGGGATTACACTCCTCGATGGATATTTAATAATAAAATAAGCAAAGAGAGCTAAATCCTTAGACAAAGTGCAGATTTAATTTGGCGTAATGCTTTTTGATGGACTCCTGCCAAGTCGTTTGGGGTAATCCGTGTATCAACATGGATAAGAGCGAGAGTTAAGAGCTAATTGACTTTTCTAAAGCAAACCTGCTCTGTTCCGCTGAAGCACGTGAACCTGAAAGGACGGACGTGTACGAGTGGAGGGTTAACGCGCCACGAATGTTTTAAACGCCTAAAAGGTGTTGGTTAAGAGCTGAACCCGGAGTTCTGACAGCTGGAGACCAGAGCTTTTCCTCCGGGTGCATATTTTATGCACGTGTCCCTGTCTGATCAGAGTCCAGGGTTTAAGTGAACAATAAGTGTTTACCTGCATCAAGTTCACCGGCATCAGCGGAGGTCTGGGTTCGTTCATCCTTCCTCGCCCTGCACCTCCGTCTTTACGGAAACCCCCCATCCCGAATGCGGGAGGTCCTCCTCTTCCTCTTCCTCCCCCTACTCCTCCTCCTCCTCCTCCTCCTCTCCCTCGTCCACCAAAGCGACCTTGTTTCCTCAGCCGTTCCTTCTCCTCAAACTGTAGCAGGTCCGCTTTGGCCTCTTCGGTCAGTTCTAAAAGGAAAATATACACACATATATATATATATACATAAAAACGAGTAGCTCAAATGGTCGATAATAAAACAAAGTCTGACGGATAGTTTCGTTATCGGACGTACCCAGCGTTTCCGGAATGTTCCGCCGTTTGCTGGTGGTGTCAGAGAGACGGACCACGGTGCTGTCTTTGCGCTCGGTTTTGAAACGCAGACGCTCGGATTCTTCGTCGTCCTCTTCGTCCTCATCCGATTCTTCCTTTGTGTCGGCCTCGGCCTCCATCTTAATACACGAGTGAAGATATTATTCACTAGAAAGAGGGCGCTTCCAAAACCCAAACAGTGTACATTATAGTATGTACAATATCACATGGTCACCTCTCACCTCTTCTGCTTCTGTAACCTGTGAGACATTTTCGACTTCCTCCTCAGGCTGCTCCTCCCCCTCCACCTCGGTCATTTCCAGTTGGTCAGGCAGCACTTCCTGCGGCTCCTCGACCTGCAGGAAAAGACCGGAAAGTAGCGGCAACTGAGTTTGAATTAATTGTGTTGTGGTCCAACCACTCTCTGCGTGGTGTGCCGTTACAGGCAAACGATCAACAATGGCGTGATGAAGCGGCGATCCCGCACACCAGAGTCATGATGGTGGTGATGATGATGATGATGATGATGATGAAAGCCTGCGCGGATGCAGACGAGGATCGGAATGAACATGTTAACGTCATGTGTGGAAAAAGGAACAGCGCGCGCGAGTGTGCGGCGACGTGAGATGGAAGATGGGTGTTGAATTAGCATAACAGTGGGGATCTTGGTCACATTTCTATGCCCCATTAGTATTCCTGCCTTCATTTGAAATTCAATGAGATGTAAATATTCGAGACGATGCACTGAAACACTGAATAAACACACACACACACACACACACACACACACACATGACTACAGTATCACTGACCGAGTCGTCTTTACGTGTACACACATCTCAGTGACAGGAACATCACCACGCAGGTCTCATTTAAATGTTTACACACGAACAACCGCAAAAAAATATATGTACTATATACTGTATGTTCCTTTCTTTTCTGTTTGTTTACTCATTTCTGTAAACATCTTTCCCATATGTGTGTCGAATTGATGTGTGTAGATGTTCCAACACAAAGACCATCGGTTAGGTGACCTTGTAAACAAAAAAAAACAAAAACAAAAAAAAGATATCAGACCAACACACACACTTGTACATGGCGTGTGTGTGTGTGTGTGTGTGTGTTTATATGTATCTAAAATCCTTTGTACGGGAGACAAAAACATTTTTCGACACCATTCACATCCCAGAAGCCCTTTCATCCATCCTACCTGTGTTCAATACATACACAAATAAATAAATAAATAGCATGATGAGAGAAAGGAACAAACTCATCAATCATCTGGCCCGTGTCGGCGTTTAAAAGGCTGGGGTTAACAATCTTTTCACCTCTTATCTGATCCAGTCTGTGTGTAACCCCCCCCCCCTTTTTTTTTTTGACGTGGCAGGACAAAAGAGGTTTGGAATGAAATGTCACTGGAAAAAAAAAAAGAGATGGAGTACGGTGTTCTGTGTAGATGTGGCTTCCTGTCAAGAAGGAAATGTGCCGGAATTAGAGATAACGCCGCTCACTAGAGATATATTCTGGTAAATCTGCCACTCTGGGGACACAGCTGTGTGTACAACAGTGGAAAAGAGGGGCGGAGTTAAGAAGGACTTAAAAAAAAATAAAAAATCATTCAAATCGTATTCGACTCCACCTACTAAAATTTTTGCTTACTGCACCTTTAAGATCACATGCAGCAAAAGCAGAAAAGTTTACTTTCTTTCTCGAATTTGATTCCCTTCGATCCATATACTGATGAGGAGCTCCGTTTCCTTACCGAACTCCACAGCCCCTTCCCCGCTGCCATGAAACGTCAAACAGGAAGTGCTCACTTGAAATTCATCGTCCAGCGGCTCGTTGATCTGCAGTTCCAGCACTTCGTCTTCGTTTGCTCTCGTGTTGAACTCCATTCCCTCTTCATCTCCGTACTCATCTGCCCCGTACACCTCCTGCTCTCCCTCCAGCGCTCCGTACTCCTCCGCTGCGTAATCATCTCCTTCCTGGAGCCCGTACGAGTCGCTGAGACCCAACGTCGCGTTCAGGCTCACCAATTCTCTCTGAGCACTAACCCACATACACACACACAAAATGTTTACACACACACACAAAAAAAACAACTAAAAATTATTCGTTTTTTTTTGTTGTTGTGGGTTTTTTTCAGGTCACAGCTGAGGGGCGGAGCAGCATCAGGCCATTAGAAATGAGCACAGTGAATCGAGTCAACACAAACATATTCGCAAGAGCATGCTGAGAACCTGCTGCTGTTGCCAGCAGTTCCCTTCAGAGAGCACTGAGCACTTCACTGTTTAACGGCAGATTCATATCAAACCTGGTGTTCTGCTCTTCCTCGTCACTTTGCAGCAGGTCATCGTTCAGCTCTTCGTCCGACAGCTCTGACGGATTCTGCAGGAGGATCAGAAACCGTTACTGTTGGTCGCTGCACCTCTCTGTATCTCACGCAGGTGTAGATATAGTTACAATAACAGCACGCTTACCTTCTTGGATGTAAGCCAGTCCTCCTCGAGCAGGTCGCCTTCCAAATCACTGTCGAGTAAGAGACCAGGTTAGAAACTCTTTCCTTTTTTAACCGAACACGCAAATCTCTGAATGGTTCTCTATCTACGGCGGAAACGAGAGGACGAAAGACGACGCGCGACAGGTAAAATCGTCATCAAATGCTGGGCTTCGAAATGTTTCGCAAATGTTAAATCAATTCCTGAAAAGTCACCGAAGGAGGAGAGTGTGAACGCTTGTGCGTCTCTCAAAACAAAATGTCATCATAAAGAGCGCTAGTCATTTTATCATCACAATTTAAAAAAATTTTTTTGCATGGAAAAAGAAATCTTTTATTAAATTATATAATATACATACATACATATATAAATAAAATTATACTAATATTGGCACCCTTTGTAAACATGAGCAAAGAAGGCTGTGATAAATTGTCTATTGTTTAACCTTTTGATCTTTTGTTAAAAAGAAATTCACAAAAATACTCTGCTCTCATGGATATCAAACAATTGCAAACAACACAGGTTTATCTTTGTTAAATATAGGTGTGCAACAATTATTGGCACCCTATGAATTCATGAGACAAATATATTTGAAGTATATTCCCACTGAGATAATTTTTTTTTTTACTACACCTGGGTGACTAGGAACAGGAAATTGTTCAACAATGACTTCCTGTTTCACAGGGGTATAAATATGAGGTAACACATAGGCCAAATTCCCTTAGTCATTCATAGCAATGGGTAAGACCAAGGAACATAGCTGTGTTGTGCGGCAAAAGGTTGTTGAGCTTCACAAAATGGGAAGTGGCTATAAGGAAATAGCACAAGCGTTGAAAATGCCCATTTCCACCATCAGGGCAATAATTAAGAAGTTCCAGTCAAATGGAAATGTTATGAGCTGGAGAATTGCAGAAGTTAGTTGCGTCTTGGGGTCAGAAAGTCTCCAAAACTACAATCTGAAATCACCTACATCACCACAAGTGGTTTGGAAACAAACTCAAGCATCCTCAGTTTGCCAGACACTACTGGAACTTCAAATGGGATCGGGTTCTATGGTCAGATGAAACCAAGATAGAGATTTTTGGCAATAAACACCAGAGGTGGTTTTGGAGCACACAGAGAGGTAGCCATATGGAAAAGTACCTCATGCCCATGGTTAAATATGGTGGTGACTCTTTAATGTTTTGGGGCTGTTTTTCTGCCAGAGGACCTGGAAATTTTGTTAGGATACATGGCATCATGGACTCTATCAAATATCAACAGATATTACATGAAAACCTGAATTCCTCTGCCAGAAAGCTTCAAATGGGCCGTGGTCGGATCTTCCAGCAGGACAATGATCCAAAACATACATCAAAATCCACACAAAAATGGTTTACTGACCACAAAATCAAGGTCCTGCCATGGGCATCCCAGTACCCTGACTTGAAACCCATAGAAAACCTGTGGGGTGAACTGAAGAGGAGAGTCCACCAGCATGGACCTTGAAATTTGAAGGATCTGGAGATTCTGTATGGAGGAATGGTCTCAGATCCCTTGTCATGTATTCTCCAACCTCATCAGGCATTATAGGAGAAGAGTCAGAGCTGTTATCTTGGCAAAGGGAGGTAGCACAAAGTATTGACTAAAAGGGTGTAATTTTGTATTTTATTTTTGTGAATTTTTTTAACAAAAGATCAAAAGGTTAAAGATAATAAAGACATTTTTCACAGCCTTCCTTGCTCATATTTACCAAGGGAGGCCAATATTAGTGGAGGGCTCTGTGTGTGTGTGTGTGTGTGTATGTGTATATATATATATATATATATATATATATATATATATATATATATATATATATATATATATATATACACATACACACACACACACATACACATACACACACACACACACACAGAGCCCTCCACTAATATATATATATATATATACACAGCCGTGGCCAAAAGTTTTGAGAATGACACAAATATTAATTTTTACAAAGTCTGCTGCCTCGGTTTTTATGATGGCAATTTGCATATACTCCAGAATGTTATGAAGAGTGATCAGATGAATTGCAATTAATTTCAAAGTCCCTCTTTGCCATGAAAATGAACTTAATCCCAAAAAAACATGTCCACTGCATTTCAGCCCTTCCACAAAAGGACCAGCTGACATCATGTCAGTGATTCTCTCGTTAACACAGGTGAGAGTGTTAACGAGGACAAGGCTGGAGATCACTCTGTCATGCTGATTGAGTTAGAATAACAGACTGGAAGCTTTAAAAGGAGGGTGGTGCTTGAAATTATTGTTCTTCCTCTGTTAACTATGGTTACCTGCAAGGAAACACGTGCAGCCATCATTGCTTTGCACAAAAAGGGATTCACAGGCAAGGATATTGCTGCTAGTAAGATTGCACCTAAATCAACCATTTATCGGATCATCAAGACCTTCAAGGAGAGAGGTTCAACTGTTGTGAAGAAGGCTTCAGGGCGCCCAAGAAAGTCCAGCAAGCGCCAGGACCGTCTCCTAAAGTTGATTCAGCTGCGGGATCGGGGCACCACCAGTGCAGAGCTTGCTCAGGAATGGCAGCAGGCAGGTGTGAGTGCGTCTGCACGCACAGTAAGGCAAAGACTTTTGGAGGATGGCCTGGTGTCAGGAAGGGCAGCAAAGAAGCCACTTCTCTCCAGGAAAAACATCAGGGACAGACTGCTATTCTGCAAAAAGTACAGGGATTGGACTGCTGAGGACTGGGGTAATGTCATTTTCTCTGATGAATCCCCTTTCAGATTGTTTTGGGCATCTGGAAAAAAGCTTGTCCGGAGAAGAAAAGGTGAGCGCTACCATCAGTCCTGTGTCATGCCAACAGTAAAGCACCCTGAGACCACTCATGTGTGGGGTTGCTTCTCAGCCAAGGGAGTGGGCTCACTCACAATTTTGCCTAAGAACACAGCCATGAATAAAGAATGGTACAAAAACATCCTCAGAGAGCAACTTCTCCCAACCATCCAAGAACAGTTTGGTGATGAACAATGCCTTTTCCAGCATGATGGGGCACCTTGTCACAAGGCAAAAGTGATAACGAAGTGGCTCGGGGAACAAAACATCGACATTTTGGGTCCATGGCCAGGAAACTCCCCAGACCTTAATCCCATTGAGAATTTGTGGTCAATCCTCAAGAGGCGGGTGGACAAACAAAAACCCACAAACTCTGACAAACTCCAAGCATTGATTATGCAAGAATGGGCTGCCATCAGTCAGGATGTGGCCCAGAAGTTGATTGACAGCATGCCAGGGCGAATTGCAGAGGTCTTGAAAAAGAAGGGTCAACACTGCAAATATTGACTCTTTGCATAAACTTCATGTAATTGTCAGTAAAAGCCATTGACACTTATGAAATGCTTGTGATTATACTTCAGTAACAGTTAGTAACATCTGACAAAAAGATCTAAAAACACTGAAGCAGTAGACTTTGTGAAAATTAATATTTGTGTCATTCTCAAAACTTTTGGCCACGGCTGTATATATATATATAAAATAATTTTTAGAATTTTTTTTTAACTGACTTTCTCTGTCAGATTACTTTCATATTATTACATTTTTTTAAATATTTATTCTATTTTAATTCTACTTTTAATATGCATGTCTAGTATATTTTATATCCTGATTTTAATTTTGGTCGCCATTATTTTTTTCGTCACCTTTATATTTTATTATACCTTTATATATTTGTAATGCTTGTTACTTTTTTTGTCAGTGCTATTTTTAATTATTTTCCGATTTTGATATTTTATTTTTGACTACTTCTTTTCTTTCTTTCCCCACTTAACACTGTGAAGCACCTGGAGCTGCATTTTAAATTTAAAGGTGCTATATAAAAAGTTTATTATTATTAAACTTATTATTATTACTTTCTGTTAACTGAAACAGACCACAGGGCATAACTGATGCAGTGAAACTTCAACATCCCTTTAACACATTAGTAATCATTCATAAACGGGCGTTTGCTCACCTGTCCAGATCATCATCATCTCCTCCTCCTCTTCGTCTCCTCGACCTCTCAGCACCCGGTTTATCATACTCGTCAAACTCCTCATCTGGAATAATCAGACACAACGGAATGAACTCCTGAATCGCTAGAGACTGAATCATTTCAGAAAGCTTAAAGTTACACCTTTACCACCGACTGTTGGCAAGCGCTGACACTGGAGACTCCTTCCACTGTTACATAAGCATCTCTTTATTGTAAAATTCACCACATCAGTGATTACACACTGTTTCCTCAAATAATGAATTCTGTATCGTTGAATTAATCAAGTGAGGAACTGGTTCATTCTCTTCCTTAATCTATATGTATGCTCACTACATAGGGCATGAAAATAACATATAATATATACACACACACACTTTAATGCATTATTAGGCCAACACAGAGCCTTTACTTTACTGGATACACCCTAAATAACAAAAACAGTCAACTCTACTATCTAAAATGTCTCCTTCTGCGAGTGAACCCGTTTAATAGTTTTATGGATTATAAACTGCATAAATACGGATTGTGGCCGAAAATAGACGAAATTATACGAAACGACACGAGTCACCCAGAGACGACATGGACAATAGATTTACCATTAGCTAACCCTGACATAAGCTAAGCTAACATTTAACCCCATATTAAAATGAATACTTAGACAGAATATAGCGTATAAATTAATTTCCCCCCTCTTTGGACTCTAACATGAGTAACTCCGTTTCTACAAAGCGTTAGAAAACCCGCCATGCTAATTAGCTAACAGAAACATACTCCGAATCAGAAAAGGTTAATAAATTTAACAGCTTTAATATCTCCTACCTCTGGCACTGGCCGCCATCACAGAGGACGGCAGATATCTTCAGGGTGTTTATTTCCTTTAAAATGTGGATAAGTGCATTTGAACAGATGCTATCAGCTGTTTTTTGGGACTCGAAGTGGTAGCAAGTGTATCTGTGTGAAGACGAGGCTGAAGTCATACTCAAACATGGCGGACCGGTCCGAGTCGCGCGTTGCATTATGGGTACCATGAAAGGCGGAAGTGCTGAATTCAAAATGTCCGCTGATCCACTTGTTTGTTTCTGAAATTGCACCACACAAGTTAAAAAAATAATAATAATAAAAATAAAAAACCCATACAATAAGAGCTTTATATGTTGAAATATAACTTAGGTCCCCGCCTGCTATATCCGAGAAGTCTTTTTAAAAATATAAACTCTAACAGAGCAGGGTCCTTACAACAACAAGATTTGTCAAAGCTTTTTCAAGCTAATTCATAGCTTTTACAGAGTTAAACACTTTCTCCAAAAATACAGTAATGGCACTGACATAAAGTGTTCTTTCGGTGATTTCACCCCATTACTCAGTTATTCTGGATTTGTAGGTAAACCCATAAAAGTATGGGAAGACATTAACTTTCATAGTCAACATTATTTGTGTGTTTGCGAAATTTGGGGAGTCTGTGTGAAGTTGGCTGAGGTCCAAGGGAATGTTTGTTTTACTAGTATTTTTCTTCCATTTTAGCCTCCTTTTCCACTGAAGCAAACATTAGGCAGAGTAATGAATTGTTCCGCTTTATCCCGCTCTGGGTGGCGGTGGATCCAGTGTCTATATCCCAGGGAAGTCTGGGTGTGAGGCGGGAAAACCCCATCCATCCCTGCTGGAAAAAAAAAAAGAAAAACATTAGAAACCATTACAGAAATTCTAATGGTTTTAATAGTTATAATCTGAATTGTATTGGTTTTAATGGAAAATATAATGGTCCTTGTGGGTCTCCACTGGTAATGTGTTGGGTTCTATTGGTGGCATGTTTATGTCTTGTGGAAACCAATACAAACCATTAAATCCTAACAAAATATGGCCCAAACACACTACATTTGTTAATGGTTTTAATGGTATTTGTAGTGGAAACCATTAGAATTTCTGTAGTGGTTTCTATTGGGTTTTTTTCTTCTTTTCAGTAGGGATTGCAGGGCAGTATACTGATTTACATCTAGGGGCAGTTTATCTTATTCATAAAAAAAATAAAAATTAAAAATTAAAAAAAATAAATAAAAAACGTACATTTTATATCCATAAATGCAAATTCACAAACAATAAACCCAATTTTAAAGTTTTTATGAAAGAAATGGAGTTTTACATTGATACAAACAAAGAAGCCGTTAAAACTTTACCAGCCTCCTCAGAGTACAGCGTCTTTTGTTTAAACTGTTTATGTTTATGTCCTGTCATGTTTGGCTGTAGGCTATCACACCACCCCGGCGTGATTCTCCATCGGGTTTTATTCTGTATGTATTGTTTGAAGCTGGATGTGATAGCTGAGACAGACGCGTCCTTTTAAACATACCTCCTGACTCTTTGAAAATGTGTCAAGAAATTTCACCCTTCCCGTTAAATATTCCTTTGATCTTAACTTAAGTTACACATATGTATGTTGAACGGCATTGTGGTTAATGTATAAAACCGTTACACAGAATGAAAATAGGGCAATATGTCAATTTAAAAAAATGATGAAAAACTCTTTTGGAATTTCACTACAAAATCAATCTTAGATGGTGTTGATTGATTATAAAGCTTTATATGCCATTATGGATGACATGGTGGCACGGTGGGTAATGGTACCACTTTCCACAGTTAGATCCTGATGCCCAGGTTAGCACACAGTGTCTGTGTGGAGTTTGACATGTGGGTGTGGGTTTCCTCTGGGTTCTCCGGTTTCTTCCCACCTTCCAAAAAAATACCGCTTGTAAGTGGATTGTGCGAAATTGTGCGTAGGTGTGAACGAGTGTATGAATGTATATTGCATGGTGTCCTGCGATGGAATGGTATTCCCGCTTCATGTCCAGTGGATAACCTCCTCCGATATCCACCACCACCCTGACCAGGAGGAAGTAGCCACTGAAGATTGATGCAATGAATGCAAGAAGATGAGTGTCTCCTCCCCTCCCCCCCCCCTTATTTATAATTTTTTGGATTTTTATTGATTTAGGATTCAGGATTGTGGAGTAACATTGTGTAGACTCCACAAAATGTTGAAAAAGATTCAGATTCATTCAAAAGAATCGGTTCAAAAGAACGATTCAGTCATCACCATAAAAGTAGGAAATGTAGCCTGAGTTATACAAGCTGAACACCAGAGGTTTCCAGTGGTTTTTTCTTTGTGTAGTCTGCAGAGTGGTTGTTATGCTATTGGTGGTTTCACTCCTGTTGAATCTAACTCCTGGACGCCATTGGTTTCGCCTCACGTCAGTCTCCTGCGCGCACTCGCTGTGCCCTGTGAGCGCGCGTGGGCCGCGTGCGCGCGCAGACAGCGTGCCCGACCGGAGTCTGTCTGGAGTCTGTCTGAAACAAACTGAGCACAAATGTCGCTGACGGGACTTTCGGGAGACTCGGCGGAACTTTATAAATACGGAGGAACCGACAGCACGCGCAGACTTTTGAAGTCTCCGAGGCCAATTTTCACTGTAGAGCACAGAAAACTTTTTTTTTTCTCTCTCTCTTTTAATTCCGTGACGTTTCTTTCATCAGACAGTTCATTTTAAAGCACAGGTAAGGAGCACGGATATGGCGCGTGGCCGTGTTTAACGGTAAAACGAAGCTGGGAACGGTGTTCAGGATAAACAATAAATAATAACACAACAAATACACACCGTGTCCGTTATAACAATGTTATTGTTGCAGGCTATTGTGGCAGTGAGCGTGGCCAGCACGCGCGACTTATTCATCGTTACATCTCTCTATCTTTAAGGTACGGATGCGTTGCGGTATCGCCGTTGCTTAGTAACGTAGTCACGGAGCACTTTTAAACTTCAACGGACAAACGCTCGAGCCCGCCTTCTTTGAAGCGCGCGACCACCTTTTGTCCTCCCTGATGCGGCACAGGTGATGACGCACCTGCGGTCACGTGACCGCAGTTATTCACTCATTTATCTCACAAAATGATGGCGTCTCTCTCTCTCTCTCTCTCTCTCTCTCTCTCCTCTAGACATCACTCCATTATTAAAAAACAACAACAACACACTCGTTTATTGTGGAATTAAATATGGCGGCTCTTGATTGGTCGCGATGGCAAAAGCGTCCTGGTCAAGCAGGAAGCCACGCCCCCTTTTAGCCCGCTTCAGTATTTAGGCGTTTAAATTGAGGGTTTTAAAGTCTAATAAAAGGAATTGAGCATCTGTTTTTAAGGACTATGTAACGTGTTTGCCAACATTACAGACAAAATACTTTTTTTAAAAAAGAGACCTATTTAGCCTATTAGCATGCTATCACCTCACTATTATTATCGATACACGACAACTCTGGATTCTGATTGGCCAGAAGCTGTTGATTCATTTTCTATACTCAGTAGTTCTGATAGTAGGAGTTTATATTAATGTGCTAGTTTTAACGGCTACAGTAAAGGCTAGTTCATGGCTAACTCGTTAACCTTTAATCTACGGCTAACGATAAACGGAATGAATTAATGATCGTTGATACGGTGAAGTTTTCTGTGAGGAGACGTGTATTTACAGAACTGTCCAACTGTCTTTTTATATATTTAATCTGACAAATCAATCACGGCTTTCTATTATTATTTTGTTATACTGTCATACTGAATTGCGCTTTCTAACCGAGAAGTCTTGTTACCAGTTGACGATTGTATTCGTACCGTGGTTTAGGGCACTAGATAGGGCACGAGGGAGGGCGCGAGGGAGGGCGGGCGCTTACACCAAGCACACGTACACATTCTTCTCGTCAAACAAAGAAACAAAGAGCCACGAGAACACGGAGCTGCGTGTTTGTAAATTAAGCTTCAAAAAAATTGTAATCTAAATACAAAAAATACACGTACACGCACACACACACACACACACACACTTTCATTTGATTTATTCACACTAAGTCTTAATTCAAACCGTCGTCTTTCGAAGTTCAGATACAGACTCTACAGAGTGGAATCCCATTGGTCCAAACTCGGCTTGATTGACATCGTTTAAAATCCCGCCTCCTGCCACACGCCCTTTCTGTTTCTCGTTATTATTTTCACAGTGTTAAATATTTTGAAATAATAATAATAATCATCATCATCATCATCAAAACACCAGAGCAGGTGTGTATTAATTGTTGAATTCTGGATTCTGATTGGTCAGGAGGTGTTGATTCATTTTCTCCGCCAGCAGTTCATATTTAACGAGCGCGCTCCTTCTGAATTCGAACATGCTACCGTTTCTATAGTAACAGCTTCCACAGGGACTTATATGGTGGACGTTCCACAGAAAACTACAGAAAAACTATAGATGAAGTTTTCTGTAAGGAGATGTTTATTTCAGATTTACGGAAGGAGTCTCCAGTGTCAGCGCTCTGTAACAGGCTGTAGGTTTTCAGCGTTTTCTCAGTAACAAGACAAACTGCCATTTTTTGTTGTTGTTGTTGTTGTTGTTGTTGTTGTCTTTTTTGTTTTGACGGAGCGAGTGTTTATAGCTGCTATAACATAAGCGAGAACAGGAATGACCTCGTTTCAAGGACGTTCCACAACATCAAACGTAGCTATAAATGGATAATAAAAAAAGTATAATGTGTTGTTTAATAATAAAGTCTAATTAAAATGGTGAACTGCTGTGGTATAAGAGGAATAAACGAGTTATATAAAGAAGACATTTCAGAGGAATTCAGGCCAATCTGGCAACGCTGGTTATTCCTGTTAGGTGTGTGAGGAGGCGCTGTGAGTGTGTCTGAAATTTGCTGCTTCACGTTAGAGAGTGTGGGTGTGGGTGTGTGTGTGTGTGTGTATATACAGAGGGTCCATATTGAGGTGGACATCTTTGTTTACATTAACTTCCTGTTTACTTCCTTCTTTAAAAGTTCGCTTCCTGTAAATGTAAATGCAGACTCAACAGTGAAGTTGGTGCTTTAGGTGTTCGGTGCACTTGGGGGCACAGTGTGTATTTTTTCTTTTTACGCAGAACACTGCAGGTTTCAGAATGTGACATTATACAAATATACTTTACAACGTAATATTGTACTATTTATTAGCGCTATTTTTTATTTTTTATTAGATACAATTGTATTGTAGTTGTTGTTGATTGAATATCAAAGTATATAAGTAGAATTTAAAGCAGTTGAAAGGATTATTAGAAGTTTTATTATGAGGATATTATATTATTAGGAAACACGATGGCGAAGACGACGACCGCAATCGTTATTCTCGCAACGACGGACTCTTCAGATATTTGAAATCGCAACGATTCGGTGAATTTAGGGACCAAATAACTGTGCTGAAGCTCTTTATCGTTTTTAAATCCCACTGTAATCCCGTATTGCTTCAAACGCAAACATGAATTTAATGTTAATCTTTTAAATATCAACATAGCCAGTTATTAGCAAGTTAGTCGTCTAAACACGTATCTAACACGTTAGCCAAATATTTAAAAAATCAATTATGTTCATGAACTGCCAATGCAAAAAAAAAAAAAACGTTCTTGTTCATACAGATGGTTTGTTTGGGAACAGCTGGTTAAAAACTTTATTACATCCACAATTGTACATGTAATGACTGAAGGATATTTAAATTCTTAGAAACGTTGCCGGAGTATCGGCTACGTGTTTAATACGTCAGTGTTCCTTCACGTTATGTCCATCCGTCCGTGAAAGATATGAGCAGATACGAGATATCTGGCACATTACCACGTTTATTATCTTGTATTTAAGCGTTAAGGTGTCGCTCCGTTCACTGAAAAAGCTCACCGGTGATACTTCGAATGTGTGCGAAGTGTGTGTGTGTGTATGTGTATGTGTGTGTGTGTGTGTGCGGATCAAGCCAAGTGGACATGTTCTTTCATCCCCTCGTGAGACCTCGCTGTCCTCAGATGCCCTTTTATATACACATCTCCCACCGTTTATATCGTCTCGAGATGGTCACGCGAGGACACGTCGTTCCTGTAAACTACTTCCTGTCTGTGCAAATTTAACAGAGATAACGAAGAGAAATAAAACGCAGCGTCGAGGTTGTTCTTCATTCCGTTTGATTTTCTCCTATTAAAATAAAACCAGATGTCTCTAATTATAAGCGTTATTTTTTGCGATTTAATGTTGCATAATTGTAATCTGTAGAAAATACCATTTTATTTATTTATTTTGTTTACATTTTTAGCTGCTGCTGATATTTATGACATTTGTTCTTGCTCCTTTATGGATGTTCTCGGACGACGTTCAGCACCCGTCCGTTCCGTTTCATAAAGCTTGTCAGGAAAGTGTGTTTTTTCCCCCCCGCTCTTTTATGATATAAACATCAGCCGTTTGTTGAACGTTTCCTTTTTATTATCGAATTTCGTTCGTTTTCGTGAATTTTCCGTGTCAACGTTTTCGCGATGGATGTTCAAGTGTCACGCAAAATCAACAGAAAAATAAATGAATAAAAAACAAAACAGAAAAATATACAAATACGTGAACACACACACACACACACACACACACACACACACACACAAATGCGTCACTTCACAACTGATCAGCGTTTTGAATCTGGACCTATACGAGATTTATAATATTCAAATAAAAATGCCTTTATAGTTGCGTTTCATTTTTATTTTTTTTTTTTTACACTCTCGACGATGATTTTTACACTTTTGAGCGCTGAAATAAAAATATTTTTAAAAAGAGCAGGCCGTGTACACAGCGAAAAAATCTCCCCGAGTACGTTTAGCATGATATAACTAACCGTATGTCAAGCTGTGGATTTTGCTAAACATGTGAGTTAGTAGTTTATATTCCTCCACTGCTTCCTGTTACTCTGCTTTAAAACTAAAAGATGAATTCTGACAGAATTTTGAGTCGATTCATATTTTTTAAAATGTATTTTCTCACAATGAAATCTTTTGCTCGTGCTCCCCCCCCCCTCCCCCTATACCCCGTTCACACACTCTTCTGAGAATTAAGAAATGATCACAGTCGCTTTTTTACACGTTATTTTTTTCTGTCGGGTTTGTTTGGTTGTTTATAATGAAATCCGAAGAAGTCGTGCAAACATTTTTACACAAAGTTTAAGCTACATTTCTGTCAAACGGTGTGAAAGGTGCGCTGTGTATGTGTGTGTGTGTGTGTGTGTGTGTGTGTGTGTGTGTGTGTGTTTATTTTGCTGTTTATGCCACATCTGACATCGTGTGTGATTGTATTTTTTGCTCGTCTGACAAGCCTCAGCAACCACTGAAATCTTAACTCTGTGTGTGTGTGTGTGTGTGTGTGTGTGTGTGTGTGTGTGTGTGTGTGTGTGTGAGAGAGAGAGAGAGAAGAGAAGAGAGAGACACATTTATACATTTTGGCATTCATAGAATTTATTATCAGAAAATTGGAATAGTAGAGAATAAATAAATCTATGGTTCACCGTGTTTTGTATGTGTGTGTGTATATATACATATATATATATATATGTTTTGAAAATGTAATGTTTTTCATTCATCATATGTGTACCCTTTATTTATGTATTATTTCCTTATAATATTTATATATATACACACATATTTATTTATATATATATTTATATTTGCTAGTATTTGACACAAAGTTAGGCATGTGGTAAAGAATAATATATAATTTAATTATTTCATTGTTGAGAGAGTTTTTGCCACAGTGGATTTCTGAACTTAAAAAGGAAAATAAAAGCGATAAAAGTACAAAGCTTGGTTAGATAATGCATAATTAAGCAACTTCAGTAAAATCATTAAAAAGTCAAGCTACAATTTTTCTTACTGTAACTTTTAAAGTCACATCAACTCTACTGATGATATTTTGAAGCCCCAGTGATATTAAATTTGCCGTATATTGCGTAACCGGTTATACTTTTATTATTTAACTAGAGCTTTTAATATTGCAATTAATATTTCTTTGTATTTGTGATATTTACAGGCTGATGGTGGTCATCCTAGAAATTTCTCCTGGTGCTGTGGCACACTGACAGTAAGTAGAACCGAATTAGCACTCTAGCTGGTTATTCGGAGCTGAGGAGTCCCACATGACGTTACCGACCGAGCAAGAGTCATCTAAGAGGAAGTTTTGATCAGCTTTACATTAATAGGTTTGGTTTTATTATTACAGACACAATTTTACTCCATCCTAAATGCACTGCTTCCTCAGACTTGCACCTACATGGTAAATGAAGTTCCTAGGCGCTTAGCTGAAGTTAGCTAAACACACGCACACCTGAACGCTAGTACAGGAGGCGGAGCTCGATTAATAGTCTGTATTTACAAATTTTAACTTCGCGTATCATTTATATTGTAAGACAGCGCCGCCGAATTCTGGACTCTGTTGATTAACTCACAGGTACTTTACATAAACAGATTTTTAAATAAATAATGTGTGTAATTGTTGATATGTGAAGGTGAAGTTTTTGTCTTGAAATGTTTATGTAACATTTATGGAAGGAGTCTCCAGTGTCAGCGCTTTTGTAACGGTCAGAGGTAAAGCTGTAACTTGAAGTTTTCCGATATAACAGAAGAGTTTACACGTTTACGTGTTGTTGTTTTTTTTTTGGTGGTTTCTCAGTTTCTTTTCAAGCTGCCTTTTTTTTTTTTCTTCAAGAAAGAGAATAAAGAGAGGCTGGTGAGGGGAACGACTGTTTATAGCCGACATAAGAACAGGAGCTAACTTGTTTCACAACATTAAATTTACCTATAAATAGATCAAAAGTATGAGGTGACATTCTTTAATAATTACAAAATTGTCAGTTTTGGGAAATTGCTGTGGTGTAAGAGGAATAAAACACTTCAGGATGCGCTGCTATAGGACAATAATCGACTTCAGGATGGTAACAGTAACTCCACTTTGTCCTGAATCACATCAGCGAGTCTGCGTAACTGTCTGTGAGCCGTTTATTTATTTAAAAAAATAGATATTTTTAATGGCTTTTTAACATCAGTTGGAAAATGTCAGATATTTGATGGCTTTCCTTAAAATATAATAGCTACAACTCACTAGAAGTGTGTTTCATCAGATTATTCGTGAGTAAAAGAAATGAGGGAATGAAAAGGAAAGAGAAAGAAAATGTTAAAATCAATTTAAAATAAAAAGAAAGATTTCAAATGATTTGTTTTATTTACCTCACGTTTCAAAATTACTTTCCTCGTCTTAGCGAATAGTCAAAATGTTCGTCTTTTCATTTATTTCTTCTTTTTCTTGAGGCATTTTTTATTTTTTTTTTTTGCGACAAATGTGTGATAATAGCGGCTATAGTTAAAACACTTTAAATCTGTGTAGCGTGAGTTAAGTCTGTATGGAAATTACTTTAATTAGTCAGATGTTTTTTAAAAAAAATCAAAAGGTGCTGCTCAATGTGTTTATTCTTTCTGCATGGTTTAAGCTGAAAATACTTTAATCTGCTGTATGCTTTTGGTAGAGTGTCATCTTTAATTTGCTTTAATTTAATTTGATTTAATGTTTTCATCTTTTGAATTAAATCATAATCATGTAATTAACTGGTCAGCTTTTGGATTTTGGAGTTTATGGATTGTATATGCATTTGAAAACCAATGTCTTTTTTACAAGCATGAATGTATGTATGTTCTTATTGAAAAAAAAAAGCTTCTTTTTTAATGTTACATTGATCATATTTATACTTTTCCCTTTTTACGTCTCAGACTGTTGAATTTATTTATTCCATGTTAAATTTAATTCCTAAAAGTTGGTTCAAAACTTCCTTCCCAATTATTTTTATACGTTAGATTTCTAAACATAGTTCATTTCTCTATAGTTTTTGAATACCTACTGTTTTGTCTCTTTGTGATTTTTACGACGTGAAAAGTTGGTGTGTGATATTAAACCCCGCATAAAAAAACGGGTTTCCAATAAGTGTGTGTGTGTGTGTGTGTGTGTGAGAGGGGGGATTTTGTGGTTTATTGTCCAGTACTTCACTGCTTCACTGACTCAGGTACACACTGTTCCAGAAGATTCTTCGGTCTCTCGAGTTTCCCATTAGCCATGAAATCTAAATCAGACCTGCGCTCCTTCCTCGCTTTTCAGCTTCACAACTGCTGTGAAGATGCTTTCAGTATTTATATCTACACAACGTCCCAACGTTTAACCACATACCATAAATTCATATGGAATTCATTTATACGTTTGGGAATCCATCACATCATATCTATGATAAGTGATAAATGATAAATAAGGACGACAGGGCATGCAGTTATAGGAAAGTCATACTTCTTTTACGTCATACTTGCATTTAATGTTGTGGAACATCCGTGAAACAAGTTAGTTCCTGTTCTCACTTACATTATAGTAGCTATAAACATCCAGTTCCTCACCAGCCCCTCTTTTTTTTTCTCTTTCTTAGAGTAAATAAGACCAAAACAACAACAACAACAACAACACAGCTTGTCGTGTTACCGAGAAACCACAAAGCGTAAACTCCTCTGTCGGAAAATTCACAGCTTTACCTCTGACACTGGAGACTCCTTCCATAAATGATAAAGAAACATCTCCTTAAAAGAGAAAAAAAAAAAACTTCACCACATCAACAATTGGACACAAGTATAAGTTGTTACTATAGAAACAATCTTCTAGAAATGATGTTATGGAAAATTAATCAACACATTCTGACCAATCAGAATCTAGAATTCAACAACACTGGTGTATAAATGTTTAGAAAAGAATAACTGGACCTTCACTTACAGGGCCATGAAGCAATCTTTGAATTTTTGTTTTTTGAATTTTGTTTTGTTCCTCAATTCATTTGTGTGTAGACTTTTTTTTTTTTAAAGGCCTTTTTTGTTTTTACACATGCATGATAACTCTCATCAGTTTCAGTTGAAACCCCGGCCAGTTGCACAGGAAAGAAAGTTCTGAAATAAAACTCAAGATCTCCCTTTGGACAGTGTTCTACACTTGGGTACATCTCAAGGTAGAATGGTTGGGAATCACTTTTGTGACTCGGATAGTTTCTGGAACTTTCCTAAACTAAAAGTGGATCTTGGAAAAGCAGTGATCCTCAGAACTCCACCAACTCTGGGACGTCCAAGAAATTGTCTACAAAGCTTTCTAGTGGCACAACAGAAAAGCCTTCACGTTATCGTCAGGAGATCGCAGTGATGCCACAGTTACCATGGTCTGAGGTCCAAGGGAGAACAGTTGGCCTTTGCTGTCTGAGTGGGAGTGCTAGCTGGCTTGGGTGTGTCGGAAGACACAGCTACACAATAAGGTTCCGTTTGAATTTTTTAAAGGTCTTGCTCAATTCTCAAAGCTACATGTGTGTCCCTTTTGGGCCATTCTGTAGATCCGATACTTTATATTTGGTAATACGTGAATCCAGGAAGTGGGGCACGGTGGCTTAGTGGTTAGCACGTTTGCCTCACACCTTCAGGGTTGGGGTTTGCCCTGTGTGCGCAGAGTTTGCATGGTTTCCACATGCTTTGGGGGTTTCCTCCGGGTACTCTGATTTCCTCCCCCAGTCCACAACATGCATTGATTGGCATTTTCAAATTCCGTAGTGTCTGTAGTGTGTGAATGTGTGTGTGATTGTGCCCTGTGATGAGTTAGAACCCCGTCCAGGCTGTCCCCCGCCTTGTGCCCCGAGCTCCCTGGGATAGGATCCAGGTTCTCCCACGACGCTGTGTAGGAAAAGTCGTATGGAAAATGGATGGATGGATGAATCCAGGAAATGAGGGCATGGTGGTTCAGCAGGTACCGTTGCCACCTCACAAGTCCAGGGTCCTTGGTTTGATCCTGAACGTTCCTCCCATATCTGTGTTTCCTCTGGGTTCTCCGGTTTCCTCTCACCTCCCAAAAACATTCTTGAAGGTGAACATTCTCAAAATTTGCTAACACCAGGGTAGTACGTCGACTGTTGCTCGTGCTGCGTCACAAGGCCGCATAACACACTCGGAGGAAAATGCTGTCCGCTCTCTTCTGCACACATGATCTCACAGACGCCCACGATTGTTCAGTGTGTGCTCTGATTGACAAGCGAGAGTGTAACGCCGTCCCTCCCTCCCAGCGAGCGCAGCCAATTTTATTCCCTTGGGCTCCTGGACATGGATGGCTGTTCCTTCGTGGCGTGTTGGAATTCGAATTCGTGATCCCTCCATGGTCCCTCGTGATTCCGTTGCTTTTCTTAATCACTGTTAGCTGTAGATGAGTGTTCAAAAGTGTGTGAGGCTGTGCAAGGGACTGGTATACCATCCAGGGTGTATCCCTGCCTTGCACCCAACATTCCTGATTGGGATTCCCTTCAGTTCCACTGCAGTCCTGACCAGGATGATTTATGCACATAACTGTAGATCAATGCTGGTCACACTATGTTTTTTTGGTTGCACCGTTGACCAAAATGCAAACGTACCCTCATTTGCGCAAGTCCTACTGTATTCCCTCAGTCTGTCCCGCCGGATATATTAGTTATCTCTCGTAGTCTTGTCTTTATTCTGAGGGTTCTCTGAAGAAGTCTTTAGAGGATGGAAGTGCTTACATGCCCCAGGGATTCCTTTCTTCCTTGCTGCTTGCCTCGCATGATGGCTTGAAGTTGACTCTTCAGGTTGACTCTCTCTACTGTTCAGTCTTTCCACTGAGGACGCGCGTCTCAGGGTGTGTTTGGCAAGCGTAGCCGCTTTTTCCTTGAAACACGTACATTTCACTGCAATATGGCAGTGTCAAGGGAAAACACCCCGGGATACAGATATCGCTGTGGTGGTGAGTCTTACCTTATAGCCCTGCCCCAGGGAGGCTCACATGAATCAATCACAGTCTACAGAGCTCGTGAATCTACGAATGCATGCGGTATGCTAACATGCAAAACCAATGATTAAACTAGCTTTGCTAATATAACGAGATGCTCTCGAGCCTGCAGTGTTTTCTTTTTTTAAAATTTTTCTTCCATTTGTGAAATTTATCTTTCATGCAAATGAATAGACGGGTACGGGATAAAATACTCTATATCATTATTATTATTATTATTATTATTATTATTTTTATTATTATTTTTATCCTCCCTCTACCTCACTAGGTGATCCATTTCGACTTTTGATATGAATTCTTTTGATCCTTTTATACGACAGGTGTTTGCTAACGATTACATTTCTTTTTAATTATTAAACCACACATTATACTTTTTTAATAATCCATTTATAGTCACATTTATTTGTGGTGAAGCGTCCTTATTTATTTATTTATTTATTTGCAGCCCTGTTTTTGTGTTTTATTCCAGCTATACCGCAGCAATTTTCCACGGATTACAATGCGTTATTTGTTAAGAACGACACGTCGTACTTTTTATCCGTTTACAGTTACATTCGGTGTCGACTGAGTAACAAGTTAGTTCCTGTTCTGACTTATGCAAGAGCAGCTATAAATGCGGCTAGGAAATGCGGAGGAGTTGGTTTCCAGAAGAGCGTGACACAGCTGAACACCTGTATGTACTGTTAGATAGATTCTTTTGTAATGTGATGCAGCTGAGAGATTTCACTTCAGACCTTCACCACCTTCCTCTGGTCACGATGGCACAAATTAGAGCCGAACATGCAGCCGAACATGACACAGCGCTCCAATTTGCCCACTGTAGAGCTTTATTTTACCTCCTGCTCATCATCTGTTTGTTTCTCTGCTGCTTCCTGTTCCTCTGCTTGTCCTGTTTGTGGTTCTACAAGCTAATCATCTTCCTGTTTCTGGTTCTACACACTAATCATCTTCCTGTTTGTGGTTCTACACACTAATCATCTTCCTGTTTCTGGTTCTACACACTAATCATCGTCCTATTTGTGGTTCTACAAGCTAATCATCGTCTTGTTTCTGGTTCTACACACTACACACTAATCATCGTCCTATTTCTGGTTCTACACGCTAATCATCGTCCTGTTTCTGGTTCTACAAGCTAATCATCGTCCTGTTTGTGGTTCTACAAGCTAATCATCGTCCTATTTCTGGTTCTACACGCTAATC
Organism: Cranoglanis bouderius; assembly: GCA_023630585.1. Taxonomy (NCBI): domain Eukaryota; kingdom Metazoa; phylum Chordata; class Actinopteri; order Siluriformes; family Cranoglanididae; genus Cranoglanis; species Cranoglanis bouderius. Next base: position 32,005,862 of record CM042539.1, read on the forward strand.
ATCGTCCTGTTTCTGGTTCTACAAGCTAATCATCGTCCTGTTTGTGGTTCTACAAGCTAATCATCGTCCTGTTTGTGGTTCTACAAGCTAATCATCGTCCTGTTTGTGGTTCTACAAGCTAATCATCGTCCTGTTTGTAGTTCTACACACTAATCATCGTCCTGTTTGTGGTTCTACAAGCTAATCATCGTCCTGTTTGTGGTTCTACAAGCTAATCATCGTCCTATTTGTGGTTCTACAAGCTAATCATCGTCCTGTTTGTGGTTCTACAAGCTAATCATCGTCCTGTTTGTGGTTCTACAAGCTAATCATCGTCCTATTTGTGGTTCTACAAGCTAATCATCGTCCTGTTTGTGGTTCTACAAGCTAATCATCGTCCTGTTTGTGGTTCTACACACTAATCATCGTCCTGTTTGTGGTTCTACAAGCTAATCATTAATTATTATTATTAATTATGCACTTTTAATAACTGAATTTTAATGACATGCTTGTAAATAAGATTAATTTAGAAAGCTGGAAGTCTGAGTCACTGGAGACATTTCATTCACTATTTCTTTCATTCATGCTTCCTTTTTTGTCCTTCCTCTCTCTCTCCCTCTCTCTCTCTCCCTCTCTCTCCCTCTCTCTCTCTCCCTCCCTCTCTCTCTCTCTCTCTCTCTCCCTCTCTCTCTCTCCCTTCCTCTCTCTCTCTCTCTCCCCCCCTCTCTCTCCCCCTCCCTCTCTCTCTCTCTCTCTCTCTCTCTCTCTCTCTCAAAATTCAAGCTGCCTATATTATCAGCCTGGCAATAAGTGTAGAGCATAAGCATGTAATAAATATGTAATAAATGTTCCTGCTCCTGGAAATATTTACACACACACACACACACACACACACACACACACACACACACACACACAAATTGGCAAATTATATTCTTTCTTTCTTTTTTTTGCCCTCTTTTCTTTCTTTGTTAGGTTGTTTATCATTTTTTCTTTTTCTCTCCTTATTTTTTTTTTTTTACATTTCTTTCACAGGTTTTTATTGTCTTTCTTTCTTTCTTTCTTTCTTTCTTTCTTTCTTTAATCTGTCTGTTGAAGTTTTGGACCCTTTCTTTTATCCCTCCTTCATCGTTGTTTAAAAACGCAGGACCTCTTTTCTCGCACGGAGGTGTAGTTTAACGTGGCTCTTCTGTCGTCTCTCCGACTCTCCGCTCGTATCCTTAGAGAGCTGTTAGATCTATGAGGCATTCCAGCGACTTAACACCCGGCTCTTTAACGCATTAACACACTGTCCAGTGTTGATGTCATTAAGAGCAGCGGACTCCTTTCCCCTGGTGTGTGAACAGGTGTGAGAGGTGAAGGAGTGATTGAAGTCCAGCGCTGATCGCTCCTCACAAACACAGAGTTAGAGCTGAGGCCCATCGATAAGCCAGAGCCCAGCTCAAACAAACACACACACACACACACACACACACACACATACCGAATATCAATTTCACGTTTCAGCACACACACACACACACACACACAGCGTCAGGTTCCTAGCAAACACGGCCTCGACGGCGGTGTCAGAGTTATCTCCTATCAATTAAAGCCTGAAGAGGATTAACCTCCATCACTGAGAGCGAACAGATAGCAGAGGTCACCTCACCACTTCATCACTCACCACCTCTCTTCTACATTCACTCGTTCAACACCGAAAGTCAGCTGATGTTGACCTCTGACTTTGTAACGTTATCCGGAGGAACGTAAAAACAACGGAGCGGCGGATAACTGACACGAAGCAGAAGAGACTGAAAACCGACAATATCCTTCATTTCATTACTTATCAAACCATCTGAATAGCAAATCATCTCATTTACCCCTGCTGGATTCTGCATTCTGATTGGTCAGAAGGTGTTGATGAGTTTTCTTTAACAGCAGCGCTCGTTCTAATACGTTACGGTTTCTATAGTAACAGCTCGTTCACAGGGACGCGTACGCACACGCACCACATAAACGGATCGCGTAATCACTGATACGCCGACGCTTCCTGTTGTGTGTTTAACGTCGCTGGAAGGAGTCTCCAGTGTCAGCGCTTTACAACAGTAACTTTGTAACGACGGGGAAGTGTTTCTCAATCTGCCGGGGAGGAAGCGCTGTTTATGGCCGCTATGAAGTACATGCAGAAGCTCCACAGCACTAAACGGATAAAAAAAAAGTATGACGTGTCGTTCTGTAATAAAGAAAATGCTGTAATGGTTGGCAGATTGTTGTGGAATAAGAGGAATCAGACATGTAGTAACAGTAACTTCCTTTCATCACTCCACTCCATCACTGATTATTTTCCCAAAGCAGCAGGGCACAGTGTTTTATTCCTCACACGTCTTCTACTCAATCCCCAGCCTGTGTCTGTTAAGCTGAAAGTCCTGACTCTCTCTCTCTCTCTCTCTCTCTCTCTCTCTCTCTCTCTCTCTCTCTCTCTCTCTCTCTCTCTCTCTCCTTATTTTTGGGGGCCAAGCACTGGAAGTTTTTCTATTGTTTTTCTACCTTTTCTTCTTCTTCTTCTTCTTCTTCTTCTTCTTCTTCTTCTTCTGGCTAGAGTGTCTATGGAAGCCCATAGAACTGTCTGATAAAAAAGTTATGAAATTTGGCACACTGATTGTGGAGGGTCTAAAGAACATTCTGACCAAACTTGGGCCAAGTGCTGCCAATGCTTTAGCGCCACCGTCGGGTCAGATTTGGGCCTAATATGGAAGTATGTTTATGGTCATAACTCTTGAACCGTATGTCCAAAATTTCAAAGCCAGGCACCCCTGGATTCCCTGGGTCGAGACGAGTTAACCCCTTGAACCCCATGACATCAATTTCCGCCTAATTTGATTTCCGCCATCTTGGATTTTGTCAAAAATAGTTTTTTCACTACTGCACCTATACATTTTGTCCAATCATCACCAAATTTGGCACACGCCATCTTCAGAGCAAGCCTCATCAAAAGAATCTTGAATACTCCAAACGATTTGCCCGTAATGGGCGAACGAATCTGACAGCGAAGACACCAAACAGGAAGGCTGTATCTCAGCAACCATCTTGCACACTGACACAAATCTTGGTAATGGTCTTCAAAACCATGCCCTGAGGCTATGCAACAAATTTCATGCCAGCGCCACTTACTGGTCAAAAGTTACAATAACATGCCGAAAATGTTTCCATCTAACCGCCATTTTTGCTACTCCTTCTCCAATTTTTCACCAAATTTGACTCACATCATACTGAGACCTGTCTAAACGTGCACAAAGTCGGGGGAAAAGGCCCAGACTGATGAGAAAAAAAAAAATGCTTTAGATGTATTTAAATTGCAAGAAGAAAAAAAATGTTCAGGTCAGAGCAGTAGCAATCACGACCACGGGTCAGAGTAGTAACAGACAACACCACGGGTCACAGCAGTAGCGGCAGCTGCAGCAGCGATGCCACCCTGCTGCCCAGTTGTTCATCTAGACCTTTCCTCCTGCAGTCAAAGAATTCCACCAGTGTCCGTGGTCAAAACATCATGAGTGAAACTACAAATCACTCTTGAATCCCTTTGCCTAAAGTTATGGCTCTGCTTTCCTGTGATTGCTTGGGGAACAATTGGAGCACGTCTGCGAATGTGTAGCTCACCGAGTCTGGGTGCTTGGCCCCCGAAAATGCTGCTTGGAGCTTTAATTGCACTTCTTTCTTTCTTTCTTTCTTCCTTTCTTTCTTTCTATTATTGTTTGTTTGCTTGCTGCTATCTCTCTCATTTTTTCAACCCTACTTCTTTCAATGTTTCTTCACTGCCTTTCTTTCTTTCTTTCTTTCTATTATTGTGTTTGTTTACTTTTTCTTTCTTTCTATTATTTGTTTGCTTACCTCTCTCTCTCTCTCTCTCTCTCTCTCTCTTTCTCTCACTCTGTCTTTCTCGCTCTCCTTTTTCACCTCTATTTCTTTCAATGTTTCTTCACTGCCTTTCTTTCTTTCTTTCTTTCTATTATTGTGTTTGTTTACTTTTTCTTTCTTTCTATTATTTGTTTGCTTACCTCTCTCTCTCTCTCTCTCTCTCTCTCTTTCTCTCACTCTGTCTTTCTCGCTCTCCTTTTTCACCTCTATTTCTTTCATTGTTTCTTCACTGCCTTTCTTTCTTTCTATTATTATTTGTTTGCTTCTTCTCTCTCTCTCTCTCTCTCTCTCTCTCTCTCTCTCTCCTTTTTTCACCTCTATTTCTCTCATTGGTTCTTCACTGCCTTTCTTTCTTTCTTTCTTTCTTTCTTTCTTTCTTTCTTTCTTTCTTTAATTCTTTCCTTCCAGTCATGTGAGATTTATTGATAAGCTCTTACTGCTATTTTGTTTTTTTGTTTTTTTTTTGTTTTTTCCAGCCAGTTCAAATGAAACCTTCGTGACAAATCAAAACTAAGCCCGGTCCCGTCTTCTTCTGCGTTATCCTCTGACAGCGGAGTAAAAAACTGATCCGCACTTTATCCCACTCTTCCTCTCAGAGCGTTCACCTCGCTCGTACCGGGAAATCCCGCTCGGGGTTTAATTGTGTGAGTGTGTAACACACATCCCTGTGCACACTCAGGGGGGTATTCATATTCTCCCTGTCCCCTGTGTGTGTGTGTGTGTATGTGTGTGTGTGTGTGTGTGTGTGTGTGTGTGTGTGTGTGTGTGTGTTTAATAAAGACCACGGCGCACACTTTCACACTCTCACACTTTCATTAAGCAGCTGCTTCAGGCAAACACGCAGCTTTGTCAATCACCACAAAACGCCGCAACACAAAAAGGAGCTTTTAAATCAACAGGAAAAATAATACAAGTTACTTTTTTTTTACATTGCAAATAAAACACGATTAATAATAAATGATTTGTCGGAAAGTGTAAAGCTCTCGGTAATGGACGCTCGCTTTCATCCACCGATTGATCTGATGGTGTGTGCACGTGTCGCTCCTGTGCGAAATCTCACCTGCAGCACTTTCATGTCGCATCACAACAACTTCAGCATGATCGCTGATCAAAACACAGCTAAAAGCATCAGGTGTGTGTGTGTGTGTGTGTGTGTGTGTGTGTGTGTGTGTGTGTGTGTGTGTGCGCGATGAAGCGGAGTGACTGTTTCTACCCTGAACTGTTTTATTCCTCTCACACCACAGCAATTCATCATTCATTATTCATTAAAGAACGACACATCATACTTTTTATCCGTTTATAGTTACATGTCGTGGAACATCCATGAAAGAAGTTCATTCCTGTGATTCACAGCCTGTCATGTTACTGAGAAACCGCAAAAGGGTGAACTTTTCCGTGTCGGAAAACCTACCGACCGTTACGAGCGCTGACACCGGAGACTCCTTCCATAAACGTAGAGGAAAATCAGCTCTGACAGTAAGGAGATGTTTATTTAACACTGATGTAAGGAGTCTCCAGTGTCAGAGGTAAAGCTGTAGCGTTATCGTAAGCGTTAACCGGGGCTAACTCGTTTCACGGATTTTCCGCAACATTAAACGTAACTATAAACGGATCAAATTATTAAGTAAAGTGCAGCGGGTTGCACATTGCTGGAAAATAATAATCTCCGTGGAGGTGACAGTGACTCCGCTTCTTCGTTGATTGTTTTACTATTACAGCACGTTTGAGATGTTAGAACTTGGAAAGGTACTCCGTTTGTAATCAGCTGGTTCACCGGGCACACGCCCTCTAATCAGCCAATCGCTTGTTGTCGTAAGATGTCGGAAGATACCGTTGCGGGTCTGATATTCGTCGTCAGATCACACACCTGTCTAATATCTGTATTTCGATTCGGACTGGCCGTGATGTTACGTCGACGCAGCAGCGTTATAGGTTGTGCGGAACGTCAGAGTTCCACTATAGTGATCAGCTTACGACATTATTTTCATCGTACGTGAAATATCTAGCTAGTAGCAACTAAGATTATGACACGTGGATGTGTTTAATCAACATTTCTGCAGTTCTGAACGAAAAGGAAGAGAATTGAAGACGTTAATTATTTTCCCATCTCTCTCTCTCTTTCTCTCTCTCTCTCTCTCTCTCTCTCTTTCTCATACGAGGTTTTCGTGAGGATTGTGAGGGACATTTCGGTGTGTTTGTCGTGTCCATCCTGCGTGTCTGTTTAAACACACGTTCCATAATCAAGGACAGAGCTTTTGGCTTTTGGCTCAGGAAGGCCCCAGGTGGTGTGTGTGTGTGGGTGTGTGTGTGTGTGTGTGTGTGTGTGTGTGTGTGTGTGGGTGTGTGTGAAATGTCAGCGGAAGCTTGTCTCAGTGGCCTGAATGGAGACAAAGCACAGTGGACACACAGCTCTACCCTTTTCTCTTTGGCCCCGTTGCCCTCCGTACCCTTTGATTAGCCGAGTAGGGAGCAGTGACCCCCACCACTCGCCCCACCACTGCCCCCCACCACTGCCCCCCACCACTCGCCCCACCACTCGCCCCACCACTTCCCCCGCCACTGCCCCCCACCACTGCCCCCCACCACTCGCCCCACCACTGCCCCCGCCACTCGCCCCACCACTGCCCCCGCCACTCGCCCCCTCAGCACCCTCCGGAGTGCGCACTTGTCCACCGGTGACCCCTCCTTCCGGGAACGTCCGCAGTGGGAAAGTGGAAATGTTGCACGAGGGCGTCCAGGATGCGACGCCGTGCACCTTGACCCGTCTAGACGCTTTTCATCCATTTCTGTTTGTTGCCAAGCAGGCCAAGTGAACTCTGACCTCTTTCATGTCACTTCTTTTTTTTTTTTTTTTTTTTTTACCTTCTTAATTTTTCTTTTTTAAGTCTTCATTTAAAGCTAAAGATACACTATTCCATTAACATGCGGACGTGAAACTAAAACTTCTCTTTTTTCTCTCTCTTTTTTTGCTATTTGAGGTAAAACTTTGAGGTTAACAGCTCACCTTTATCATTCTTTTTTTTTTTATTTAGCTACAGACAATTTTTAGTTTTTCCCCCAGTTTTAAAAAAAAATTTGTATATTTATTTATGGGCTGTTGTTTTTATTATATATTTTTTTTAGCTTTTCATTGCAACTGGAATACCGAGGACGGTTTATTCCCCCCCCCCCCCCCGGTGTGATTGTGTAATTCCACATTTCCTGTAAGTACCCCTTTGGTTCAGTGTATTACATCATGTTCAATTCTATATATATTTTTGAAACCTGTTTTAGTGGCACGTTTCCTGTGGAACTGATTCAGCTCAGTGTAATATTATTTATTTTTAAAATGTAGAAATATTTAGAATGGTCTCAAAGCTTTCACTTGTTTAAGCTTTACTACATTTCAAAACTGCTTATTAATCTAATAATTACGTGGAAAAATTGCAAAATGATTAAGTTAATATTACGTTATAAGAGTGAGGAGTGGAAATGGAGTTTAGAGAATTAATATTACTGTTTAAATTTTATACAGGATCAATTTCAGCCTTTTAGATTGCTTTTAAAACATAATCAGCCACGAATATTTTTCAGTTTCCTCAGACCTACTCTTTATCTAGATTTATAGATAGAAAATGTATACAATTTAAAAAAAAAACCAAACAATTTAACCAAGAATTATAAAATATTCAGTGCTTAAAAATGTTTTGCTGGTATTGTAGTGAGCGCTGAATTTGAATAAAGTGTTTTAATACATGTTTATATGTTTATAGTTTTACTTGAATATTGTAATTTAGGCCCTAATTTAAATTCCCAATCTTAAACTAAGAAGGAAAAAATCATAAACACATTCAATTATAATTTACATCTCAAATTAAATTCTAGAATGATCTTTCGAACAGTTTTAAAATGAATTTTAGGGAGAAGATGAATTAAAGCTTCCCAAAACACACGGCAGCAAAAAAGCAAATCGGTATCGGTTGATAGGCGGCGGATATCAGCGCCGCTTTTCGGAACACTTTTATGTTTTCTGTGGAATGTAGTGAGAACAGATATAAACGTCCGGCGTTTCCGTAGAACCTACACAGAGTACGCTCGGTTTCTGAAGGTGCGCCTCGGAAACCATCTCCTCGGGTTTAGGATCGGTTTGAGCGCCCCGCTCTTCCAGCCATCCGATCTCGGATCAGTCTGATGAGAACGAGCGCGTTCTACAGCGAGCCGAGAAAATGGCAGCCGCAATGCAACACTCCCTCGCTCCACCCACTCCACCATTTCCCATCCCCACCTCTCCGTCTTTCTTTTACTCTTCCATTTTTAAATCCATTTATTTATTTATTTATTTATTTATTTATTTTTTACATTTTTCACATTTATCAAACGGATCGGATCCACTGTGCTAGAAGTCGCTAGTATTCTGTTTGTCATCGCGATCGTGTCAGTTTTTTCCCCCATTAAAAACTATTATATGAAAATTAGACGTCTGTGATGGACTTGTTTATTTTTCCATCCCGACACCAAGCTTTTCAGACTAGTTAAACATATCAGACACATGCAGTTGGTGCTGTACCGAAGGCTAGCTGCTAACTGCTAGTGTTTGATATAAGACTGATATCATGCTGTTGGTATTGTATTAAAAAGCACATTCCTAGCTATAATCCTCCGACCCTGTGGAACGTGAGCTTTTGGGTTGGCCTCTGAAATATAGATTAAAGCAAAGTGCTTTGACGTCCAAACACTGAAGTACATGTGCTTAGCGCCGCAGACCAAAGCACTACTGACTAATTACTAGCATTTTGATCGATATTGGTGTTATATTTTTGTAGAGGTATGTGATGAAATTCCACTCTCTCATACTTCCTGTTTCTTCCTGTAACGACCCCATATTGTCATTTAAATGGATTAAATCGGTCGCATTGTGCTCCAGACCAAAGCGCTAGTTACTAATTGCTAGCATTTTTGACTGATATTGTCATTTGTGTCTGGGGTACCATTCACATCATTTTTCTTCCTTCCTCACACATTTTTATATTTACTACCTACATTTAATTTCAGTGTCTCCTTTTGCTATAGACCCAGTTTGCTAGTTGCTAGTATTTTGAATGCGTGAGGTAAAATATCATTGATTAGCAACCATTTTTCATTTCCTCAATCATTTTCTCATCTCGTATCTCTCTCTCTCTCTCTCTCTCTCTCTCTCTCTCTCTCTCTCTCTCTCTCTTTCTCTGTATCAATCACACAGTTTCATTTAAATGGATTAAATAGGTCAACTTTTTTTCCCCTCTAGACCAAATTGTTAACATTTTGATTGATATTGATATTGTGAATATTGTGCTTGTGCCTGGTTTGCTTTCTAAAAACAGTTTTTCTCAAAACCCTCTTTCCGTTTCCTCAATCTTTTTTCGTCTTTCTTGCACAGTTTTATATTTACTGCCTAAATAAATCACCGATATCTCCTTTAGCTTTAGATGCATTCGCTAGCTGCTAGCATTTTAGTTGATATTTTGATTATGTGAGGTAAATGTCTACAAATGTCCTTGATTGACAACCATTTCCCCCTTTCCTCTATCATTTTTCATCTTTCTCTCTCTCTCTCTCTCTCTCTCTCTCTCTCTGAGTAACAATCCTGCATTTGTATTTAAATGGATTAAATAGATCACCTTTTTCTCTACACTAAACCGCTTAGTTACTAACTGCTAGCATTTTGATTGATATACTGTTTATGTCTGGTTTGCTGTTTTTAAAAAAAAAAAAAAAATATGAAACCCCCTGGTCCAATTCTTCCATCTTTTTTCATCCTTCCTCACACATTTTCATACTTACTACCCAAATAACTCAAATAAATATATCTCCTTTTGCTGTATATCTCCTTTTGCTCTCGTTGTTAGTTGCTAGTATTTTGACTGTGTGAGGTAAATATCCCCCAATATCATTGATTAGCCACCATTTCTCATTCCCGCCATCATTTTTATGTCTGGATGGATTAAATAGGTTGCTTTTTTTTTTTTTTTTTCTAGACTAAAGCGCTAGTAATTAATTGCTAGCATTTATTTCTGATAATTTCTGATTCTTTCCTCACACACTTTTATGGCAACTACTAAAATAAATCAAATATGTTGATGCCATTTTGCTGTAGACCCTGTTGCTAGTTGCTAATATGTTGATTATGTGAGGTAAATATCTAAAAATATCATCGATTAGCTCTCCATCATGTTTTTTTTTACCCCTCTCTCCGTATTAATCCCACATGTGTGTAATTTTGTAGACTGTACACTAAAGTACTAGTTTCTAATATGATCTGAGATCTGTCTAAAAATGTGCCATCATACCACTCATTACCTTCATCATCATCATCATCATCATCATCTTCTGTCTCTCTTCCTAACATCCATAATCCCATATTTTTTCGGTTTGCATTCTCATAATGCTGCACAATACTGGCAAAAACAGTATACTGATATAACAACGGCTGATTTTCTTTTCTGGATCTTTCCTATGTCATGATCTCCGGAATTTTTATTTATTTATTTTTTAAAATCTGGAGTCCATTAATGATAAAAAAATATGGTTTGCAAACCAGAGAGCTCATTTACATATTCTACATCGACTTCTACAGGCCAATGTCGCGATGATGATTAAAACACAGTTTACCGTGCAGACCGTAATACTAAAAGCTAAATCAGTCAGAAAGTCCCAGTTGCTGGTATGTGGCCCGGCTTTGTGATTATGAGATGATAAAAGCGATCTGAAATAACATGCGATCAACACACACACTCCAATTTCCATTCCTTCCATCAGGCACATCTAATTTTGTCTAGGTGTTGACTTCAGGATTGTCACTGAGATTAGAAATGCGTCCATAACACATTAGGACACTTGAACACACTACGTTACTGCATGAAATATTAATTTTGGCTTTTTTTTTTTTTTTAAAAAAGAAAAAAACCTGATTGTAAAACCTGATTACAGAGCTGAAACGTAGGATTTAAATTAATATGTAGTGGGAGCCTTCATTTTCCATTCGCTCAATCCCAGAAGAGCTGCGTCTGCTTTGATTTTGGTTAAATCTGTGACTGTGGCTGCGTGATTTTCTGGAAGGCACCTATGATTTACATGTGCACAGAAATGCTCGAATGGTGTACGCTACATGTATAATAACGCATTCATTCTGGCATCACTTTGGTCCAGTTTGTGATTTGCATTAACATGTGATTTGCATTAACAGCCACTCGTCCATTTCTCACCATTTCTCCACCCAGTTAGTTAATCAGATATACGCTTAGCGCTGTAGACCAACAAAGCAGGTGGCAGTGAATTTTATTTTCATCACTGTTGCGATTGTGAATGCATATAACGTGAACAAATGCGTTCTAACTGATCATCCATCCCTGCTGTATATTCGTGCAAAATATTCAAACGAGTCAGCCGAATGCCTGCTCATGTTCAGACTACGTTCATGATGTGTACAATACATTCACATCAAACCTTCATAACTTATATAATATGTCCGTTATATACATAGGGCTGGGTGTTGAAGTGATGTAACGTAAATGACGTCCAAGTACGCTTTTCCGAGACACCCCACGTATCGTCAGCGCTTACGTAACTGACTGACAAAGTCGTTCCTCCATTATCGTTCGTTATATTAATCATTACCCAGCTGTTTCATTTCTCCTCCGCGTTTTTCCCGTGCGTTAAATATGTAAACATTGTACACAGTGTCGTGAAATTATCTTTAAGGATTATAACGCGACGTTTTTGCCGCATCACACTGTCTACTTTGAACATATCCTTCGTACATACTGTATGTATATTGAACATTCGTACTGAACCCTTAAATACGTGCGATACGTCCGACTTCGGCGAACGTGAGTGAAAAAGCCTAAGAGAATTTTCCGAGTTTGTTCCTCATTCACAGAAAAAAAACAACGACAAAATGCATAGTAAAGGTCACAAACTACGCGAGCCTTCAGTCCGACACACTTCTGGGTTATAAAAACAGAAATAACGGAGGAGAGCGTGTAAAATAGCGCTGTAGTGATAACACTGTAAATGATGTGTACGGAAACGCCGGCAACAAACCAGCGTTACTTTTTTCCGCTTTTCACCACATTTCGCTCGAGGTGCGATTTGTGATTAGCTTCTGAATAACAGCGGATACTCCGGGCTTTATACGGCTGAGCGCCTCCTTTGTAATGCCGCTGTCAGTCTCGGCTTGACACTATCTCGGCTCTTGATGTCCGTTTTTCCGCACGCTAAAAGGTTTAATGTCGGAGCACTGCTACCTTAAATGAACTCATTCTGCTCCCATTCTTACATTTGACTTAACAGATGTTCAGATTCTTTAGTCAGCCATTTGGTTTGACAAGGGGAAGATGTTCATGAGTCTCTTTAATGCAAACCCCTCCCACTTCCTCATTAACGTCCAATTAACCGAGCACCCTCTTTGTCAGTGGTACGCCGTCGATCCTTCCGTCTGGATCACGCACAAGGCTTGTAAATACGTGCACGCTGCAGCTACGAGACGAGATCGACGTTTTCTCTACACCATGTCCCCTACTGGGTGTGTAACTGAAGTTTGATTGACAGCTGAGGTCCAGAAACACAACACATTGGATTGTGTGTAACGACAGGACGTGCGCTCTCTGTTTCCATGTAAAATCCAAATTTGGTGAAAAGTACCGAATCTCATGCATGACATACAATAACGACACGACCAGAGTTAAACATTTATATAATAGTGTGAGGAGACTGTTAGCTAAACATATAGCTAGCTATCTGAGGTTATAGGAAAGTCCTTGTGATATAAGAGGATTAAAACCCTGTGGGATATGATATTACAGGAAACTATTCAACTCCTCTGTTTTTCTATAACAGCATGACATGGAGTGTTTTATTCCTTACTTATTAATCAGAGTATGATAAATATGACATAAAGAAGATAATATTTTAACATTATATAATGTGCGTAATGTTAAAGACCATATGTAGTGTGTGTGTGTGTGTGTGTGTGTGTGTGTGTGTGTGCGGACAGAGAGGATCTTCTCCACAATGAATCTGCTTTCTTTTGTCCACTGCACCGAGTCAACTTCTTAGGAGTCTCATACATGGGAGATCAAGAGTTGCCAAGGTGCTTAGTACACACACACACACCCACACACACACACACACACACACACACACACACACACACACACACACACACACACACAGTCTCATTTCCTTTGGTTGTCAGAGCCCTGCTGTGGTTCCACTGGAGGTCACTGACACGACCACTGGAGCTTTTCCCTTTTCCCACTTGTTAAAGACCCCGCCCCCTCCCCACAGTGTGTGTGTGTGTGTGTGTGTGTGTGTGTGTGTGTGTGTGTGTGTGTGTGTGTGTGTGTATGTGTATGTGTGTGAAAGAGAGACAGAGAGAGAGAGAGAGAGAGAGAGAGAGAGAGAAACATCAACACAACATACTGTTAACATGTCTAGTTATCTGGTTGACACATCTAGTCCTCTAGTTTAAACATCTAGTCCCGTAATTTAGATATCTACTCACTTAGTTTAGATGTTTAGATATCTAGTCCTCTAGTTTAGATATCTAGTCCCTTAGTTTATATATCTAGTCCTCTAGTCTAGACATCTAGACTGTTCGTTAAATATCTAGTCCCTTAGTTTAGATATCTAGTCCCTTAGTTTTATATCTAGTCCTCTAGTTTAGATAACCAGTCTATTAGTTTAAGTATGTAATCCCTTAGGATAGACATCTAGTCAGTTAGTTTAGATAGTTAGGACACTAGTTTAGCTATCTAGTTGTCTAGTCGTCTAGTCCAGTTTTAAATCTCCTTTACAATAGCTAATGTTAACTATCAGTAAATCGTCCTCAATAGTTCGATAATGAAGACGTCTAGTTCCCTAGTTCATGTACAGTTTAAAGCCAGTAAACAGTCCTCATATCTAGTCTTGTAAAGATATCCGGATATCGGGAACGCTACATCAGCTGTACAGTCCGCTAGTTTGCAAGTCTACTGCTTTAGTGCTCTAGTGCTGTTCCACTAGTTTAGATGTTAGATGTTTTGTCCCCTGCTTTTAATGCCTAGTTTTTTAGTTTACACAACTAATCCTCTAGTTCAGATGTTTGGACCCCTCTCTTAGTCATCTAGTGACTTAGTTTAGGTTTCCAGGCTAGGGAAGTAGTAAAGTAGTGGACTAAGATAGAGGACACAACGTCTAAACTATATGTTCAAAATAAGGGAGAAGATATTTAAAGCAGTGTTCTAGACATCTTAACTCTAGTGATATATCTTAAACTAGACATTTAAACTTATGACTAATCTAGAGGACAAGAAGTGTAGAAGTCTAAAACAGAGGCCTAAGTGACCAAATTAGGACGCGCTGCATCTGAACTAGAGGGACTAGGGACCGAGATGTGGGTTTAGCCACAGTGCTAGTATGAGGTTTGAGGTCTAATTGAGATGTCTAGTGCACTAGTTTTGCAAGAATCAGGATGGTGTCCAGATCAGTAGTAGTTTGGTGTTGAGTCACGAAACATGTGGCTGCCATTTTGTTTCTTGGTAATGCAAAATGTGTCATGTGATGTTGTTCACTTTGTGTGTGTGTGTGTGTGTGTGTGTGTGTGTGTGTGTGTGTGTGTGTGTGTGTGTGTGAGAGAGAGAGAGAGAGATGCACAAACGTTGGTGAGGTGCAGAAAGGTGAAAGTCAGTGGACTCATCCTTCCTTTCCTCTTTCCTTCACTCCGGCGTTAACTTGTATTCTAAGGAGATTAATCCGTATGTGTTCGGCTCGAGCGTCTCCTCCCGCCGCCTTTTTTGATCTGTCGTGCGTGATGAGGAGCTCCAGCCGTCCGAGCGCCGCTATGAAATCGGCCTGATGTCGTTCCTTTTTCTCCTCCGCTATGCGTCCCTCGCTCCGTTTCCGACCCCGCATTCCAGGAAGCCTTTAGGGAGCTTGGTGAAAAAGCTCAGCGGGGAGGTTTTTGTGTGTGGGGGTGGGGGGGTGGGGGGAGGGGCTGTCCCGTTCAGCCGGCCTTTTATAAGGGAGTCAGACAAGCAGAGACACCACGACACTCTCTTCTGCTCACTTTCACTTAGTTCGCTTTGATCACAGTGTTTCGAGAAAGAAAAAACAAAACGACGAGACCTTCTTAGCCTCCAGGTCGACTTTCTGTAGAGTTCGGTAAATAAGTACAGAATGAAACAAAAGAACAAGATGTAGTACTTTTTATCCATTTATAGTAACATTTAATGGTGTGGAACGTCCATAAGACAACAAGTCAGCTCGTCATGTTACCAAGAAACCGCCAAAGCGCAAACTCTTCTGTCCTGAAGATGTCGGAAAACCCCCACTATCAAACGACGGCTACCCACCGGAGAGGGTGAAGGTGTAACACACTCAGAGGAAAGCGCTATCCGCCCTCTTCTGCATACACGAGCCTACAGAAGGCCACGATCGGCTAGCATCGCTCTGACTGACAGGAGAGACAGAGTATGCCCCCTCCCTCCCAGAGAGCATGGCCAAGGATGGCTGCGACATCGACAAAGCGCTGACACCGGAGACTCCTTCCACGGATGTTAAATAAACACCTCCTCACAGAAAACATCCGACGTACAAGTCCCGGTGATCGAGCTGTTACTATAGAAACGATAACGTATTACAGCGAGCGCGTTAATATAAACCCGCACTCCTCTCAACACCTTCTGACCAATCACAATCCAGAATTCAACAGCGCCGGGGTGATATGTGTGTATCACATTTGTCCAAAAGCATGTTCTTGTCACGGAATACAGTGTAACACATTTCTGGCACGTCTACTCAGGTAAACAGAATATGTATCAGCACACACACACACACACACACACACACACACACGCACTGACAGAACTCCATGTCCACGAGGACAGTTTACTGCATCTTTCCGAGCGTCTATTCTAAACCGGTTTCACTCTGACAGTGTTTACCGCACGTCAAACACGTGAAACGTGGAGTTATCTGACAAGACGTGCCCTTTAATGGCCAATTCCCTTCCCGTTCCTCACTCAGCCGGCTCCGAACCATCAAAAGACGAGCGCGCGGAGAGACGCAAAGCGAGGGATTTCATTCTTTCATTCCGCCATCACAGCGATCAAGGCCCCGCGCTATTCATAACCGCATCGCGGCGGCGTCGAATCAACAAATGATACCAGCAGGAAGGTTCAGCGTTAATAGCTGGTCGTGAGGAGACTGCCAGCTAGCATATAGCTTTAAAAAAAAAACGCTATCGTTTCTATAGTAACAGCTCGCTCACTAGGACCAATAAAAAATTTTTTAAAAATGTGTGTAATCGTTAATATGTAAGGAGACGTTTATTTTTTGTAATCGTTCATGGAAGGAGTCTCCAGTGTCAGAGATAAAGTTAGAACGGTACGTTTACGCTTTTTACGTTTTCTTGGTAACGTGAAGCTGCGGGTGTTTTTTTTTTTTTTTTTGTCTTATTGACATCAAATGAGAGAAAAAGTGACGGCGTTTAGGGAACGACTCTATAGGTGCCGTGACGTAAGTGAGAAGTTGTGTAGCTGACAACATTAAACGCAAATATAAACAGATAAAAAAAGAGTGCAGTGTCGTTCTTTAATCATTTAAAAGCGGTAATCGTTGGTAAAACGATGGATGTAGTATAAGGGGAATAAAACACTTAACAGTAATCATATAATCGACTTGGGCGTGTCCTTTAACATCATCACACCACCTCGTTATTGGTTTTTTTGTTTTTTTACGTAAAAATAAAACATCATTGCTAGTTCGCGCGACATCTGCATGATGCAGCGAACTTCACGATAGCTAAACGTTATACGGAGCGAGAAACATTTTCAGTCGACTGGACTGAAAGCGCGTGTCACAATTTTTACGTATTTACTTATTTATTTTGATCACATGACCACGTGCTAATTATATTTCCTGTTAACCAGTTGGTAGTGTTTGTGATAGTAACGTGATGATGCTTTTGTATTTGTCGGATTTTGAAATCAGAGGTGTGTGAGAGTGTTAAACGGTGTGTAAGTACGTGTGTGTGTGTGTGTGTGTGTGTGTGTGTGTGTGTGTGTGTGTGTGTGAGTGACAGAGAGAGAGATGGAGATGGAAGCAGAGCTGGCAAGTGTGCTTTGCTGGAAATGTGAAACACCTGCGGCCATGACAGGAGGTTTTGACCTTCATCTGGAGTCTTGCTCTCTCTCTTTCTTTCTCTCTCTCTCTTGCTCTGTCTTTTTCTCTCTTTCTCTTTATCTCTCTCTCTCTCTCTCTCACACACACACACACACACACACACACACACGTCTGTAGACAGGAGTCAGCGAGCGAGGCAGCCCTGCGCTCACACACCGGCCGTCGTTTCCTAACACGTCCGCCTCGATAAAGGAAATGTAGATGAGGCATTCACACGTTTCCCCCGAACACGACACCCAGGACAGGTGGACTTTCTCCACGCCGCTTTCTGACTCCGCACGTATAAGAACCAACACAATGCTCACGTTTCCTGACTGCTGCGCTTTTATCCCACACTCGTCTGTTACAGAGGGAGATTTTTTCTCTCTCTCTCTCTCTCTCTCTCTCTCTTCACGTCCTGAAAACACTCGATCCCGCTTTCATTACTGACTCGTCAGCAGAGCAGCTTGTAGGAGGATTCATTAACGTGCCGCTAGAACCTTACAGGATTTACATCTTAGCTCGAAGGAAATTGAGGCTCTGGGACGTACAGTTGAGTGCAAAAGTTTGCACACCCCGAAACAGATAGTAGTGGGGGTGGGGGGGGGGGGGGGGGGTTACTAACAGGATGGCATCATTTCAAATGTGCATCTCAGTTATAAAATAAATAAATAAATGAAAGAGCAAATGAAACAACAGCTAGCTAATGTTATAGAATATGATTAACCAAAGCTAGCTAGATAAATAGCTAGATAAACAAACAAACTGTTAATGCTAGAGAATATAACCAGACAAGTCTAATTGTTTAAAAATAAATTAATACATTTCATGAGAGAACATAACCAAACAAAACTAGATAGATATATAGATAAAGCAGTCCATACAGGGTTCCACAGTGTGTTTTTGTGATTGTTGCAGTCAAAAATGCTCGATTTTGCTGTTTTTTTATTCAAAATTTGCAAGTTTTTTTTGCGCTTTTTTTTTTTTTTTGCCGAAAACTACTTGACTTGGCGAAATTGCGATCGCACAAAAATTGTTTTGCACGGTGTTTGTCGGTAAATGAGACCTTCTAGCTGCACTCATGTACGACGCACGTGACCCGAAGAGGGCTTTGACTGTCGTGATGACGTCACATGACGTGTCTCGGCCCAAACCTGCGGGGAAATGTGCTGTAATTTCGAAAAATCGCGAGCTCCTCCGAATATCGCGGAGTTTGCTTGATTTCACGTTCACGAAATCCTATTTCTGCGATCACAAAATCCTAAAATCGTGGAGGGACTGTCAAACAAACAAACAAATAAACAAACAAACACACAAACAGCTAGCTAATGTTAGAGTAATTAACCAAGCAAGTTTAAATAAATAAAAAGAAATGAATGAATAAGAAACATTAGAGAACGTAACCAAACAAAACTAGATAGATAGGTAGATAGACAATAAATAAATAAATAGAATTCTTACTGAAACACCCTGCCCTTATTTTTTTAAATGTGTGTGAGCTCCATGGTAAGAGCTTTTCCTGTAGAGGAGATGTAGACGAGGCTCCTCTCAGCACTCTCAGGCTCCTTTAAGGGTTTCGCTGGACAATTAATGGCTTTCTGAAAGGGTTCTACTTGGAGTGATTTCTGAGAGCTTTCTGAGAAGGAAGCACTCAGTCGTAGAGGTTTTACATAAAACCTTTTTCCTTTAAGGCTTCTGAATTTTTGAAAGCGTAAAGAGAGGAATTTTTTTTAATTTTTTTTTTTAGAAATATATTTTGTTGTGTGGACTTTTGTAGAGAAAAATCAGACCCATACCCGTGGACATGCAGATCTGTCACTCGCTCGACTTCTCGACTGAACGGTGTTTTAATTTTTTAAATTTTTAAAAAATTTTTTTAGACATGACAGAATTGTTGTACTGGAGGCAAATGTTTTGAACGAAAAATGAACAAGATGTCCATATTTACTGCATGACGGCGTTCTAACGACATGTTTTATAGATCAGCTGCGTTTTCACACGGATGGTTTGTTTCTATACGAGTCGCAGAGTGTCTGAGCGGTTATTCACGGTTATATGCGAATTCTCTGTTCTCATTTTTATTATACACTGTAAATGTGTATATTACTGCCTTTGATATCAAAATCTGCAAATACAAAATAAAGTCGACGCTTTAATCGGATCTGCGTGTTTTGTTTTGTTTTTATTTCCCACTGTTAAATTCAAAACAAAACAAAAACTAACTGAACTGTACTCAGTCTGGTGATCTGTTTTTCATTAAATACTGCAAAAAAATATTCTGAATATAATTATTATTCTAAACACAATAGTTTCAGACACTAACAATTCACCAAAAAATAAATAAAAAGGTATACAATTACCTCATATTTGTCCTGTATCTGTTAATAAAGTGTAACAAATATTAATTAAAGCGTTAAATTAGGTTGTATTTGTCAGTAAAACATGATAAACATTAATAAATAAGGCTTTATTTGTCCTGTATATGTCATAAAAGTGTAATAAGCATGAATTAACACTTTATTTTAGGCTTTATTTGTCATTAAAAGGTAATAAATATTAACAATAGTGTTAGCTGAGGCTTTATTTGTCCTCGATATATCATTAAAGCGCAGTAAACATTAATAAAAGTTAAATAAGGCTGTACTTGTTTTCTATGTCATTAAAGTGTAATAAACGTTCATTGAGGTGATAAAATGAGGTTGTGTCTGTGTCTAAATCATAATGAATGGTAATAAGTTTGTATTTGATCTCAATACGTCATTAAAGTGTAATAAACATGAATTAAACTGTGTTAATGAAGATAGATATGTCACTAAATAAGTGTTAAATAAGGCCTCATTTGTCCTATACATGTCATGAAATTGTAATAAGCACAAATTAACACATTCACTAGCTTTAGGCAATAAATATTAATAATAGTGTTTGTCGATGCTTTTTTTAATGTCCTCTGTATGTCATTAAAGAGCAATGAACTTTATTAAAAGTGTTAAACAAGGTCTTGTTTATTCTCTATATGTCATTAAACCATAATAAACATTAATGAAAGTGTTAAATAAGGTCATATTTGTTCTCTGTATGTCAATATCGTGTTAAATAAGGTCGAATATGTCACTAACATTAAATAAAAATGAATAAATTGACCTGTGTAAGTCTTGAAACTGTAATGAGTAGGAATTAACACATTACTATAGGCTGTATTTGTCCTTTTTGTCAATAAAATGTAATAAATTTTGTTTGTTGAGACTCTATATGTCATTAAATCATAATAAACATTAATAAAAGAGTTTAAAAAAAGGGTCATAATAGTTCTTTATATGTCATTAAAGTGTAATAAACGTTAATAACGTTAAACGAGGTTGTATCTGTCACTAACGCATAATAAATGTTAATAAGTGTGTTAAACGAGCTTGTATTTGTTCTCGATATGTCATTAAAGTGTAATAAACATGAATTACAAATGTGTTAATGAGGATGAATGTCACTAAAATATTATAAACATTAATAAAAGTGTTAAATAAGACCTTATTTGTCCTGTATGTGTCATACAAATATAATAAGGATGAATTAAAGTGTTAATTTAGGCTTCGTTTGTCCTCTACATCGCAATAAATGTTAATAAAAGTGTTGATTAAGGTCGTATTTGTGCTTTAGATGTCACTAAAGTGCAATAATTGTTAATAAAAGTGTTAAATAAGGTTGAATGTGTCACTAAAGCTTTATAAACATTAATAAATGTGTTAACTGAGACCGTATTTGTCCTGTATATGTCATGAGACTGTAATAAGCATGACTTAATGCATTATTTTAAACTTTATTTGTCATTTAAATGTAATAAATATTGATAATAGTGTTAGTTTAGGCTTTATTTGTCTTCTGTATGTCATTAAAGCGTGTTAATGACACAGAAAATGTTAAATGTTAAACCTTATTAGTTCTTTATATGTCATTAAAGTGTAATAAATGTTCATTATGGTGTTAATGAGGTTGTGTCTGTCACTAAAGCATAATAAATGTTAATAAAGGGTTAAATAAGACCTTATTCCTGTATGTCATTCAAGCATGAATTGAAATGTTAATTTAGGCTTCGTTTGTCCTCTGTGTGTCATGAAAGCGTAATAAGCGTTCAGTAAAGTGTTAATTGAGGCTTCGTTTGTCCTTCATGTGTCACTCAAGCATAATATGCATTAATTTAAAAATGTTAAATACGGTTGCGCTTGCTCTCTATATGTCATTAATGTGTAATAATCATTAATAAAGTGTTACATAAGGATGTAACTGTCAATAAAAGTGTTCATTTAGGCTTTATTTGTCCGATTTGTAATTAACATTAACATTAAAATGTTAATTAAAGCGTTAAACGAGGTTGTACCTGTCATTAAAGCATAATAAACATTAATAGAAATGTGAGACCTTGTGCTGCACATGTCATGAAGGTGTATTAAACATGTCAGTCTGCAATAAATCTGAAGAAGGCAAACGAAGATCTTCATCTTTCGTGTTTATTGACTTCTTATCCAGTTCAAATGACACAATTAATGCATACGGGATACAAAGTATTTACATGTAAACACAAAATAAAACATTTAAAAAATAAAAAAAATTTTTTTTTTAAAAAGCGTTGCATTACACGTCTCAGTGTTGTCGTTTTAGTTCCTCTAGATAAGATCTCTGATGCTGATGAGTAGAAATTCATTCGGTCGGAACAGCAGTCAACATTAAACTCGCGCTTAAGGCAAAGTGTGTTACGTTTGGTGGATTCTTCCTTCACACCGGCGGTGTGACCGTATATCGGTATATATATACGTATGTACGATTCGATCTGGAGTAGTTATATCGTTAACGGCTTTAATCGTAGCGGTACAGGTGATAACGTCACGAACGGAATAAGTCTTGTATATGTATAAAAATAAATAAATATTTTAAATTAGAGCTGTGTGGATAGAATGGTACGATGCTACCATAATTATACACCGCGATAAATAAATCTGAGATAGTTACGTATATCGTCGTTAACGGTATCGATGATGATGTCACATGGTGATGTTATTCCCGGGTGAAATCTGCTACAGTGGTTTTAGGATCCTTTTAAAATAAAAAGATTATACAGGTCACAGTTTTAATAAAGTACTGAAGGTTAACGGTACGTGTCCACTTGAATTAACGAAACTGAAGTCGTACGGTTACTCGATGGTCACGCGTGCGGCGTGATGTCGGACGACACGAAGCGGAGTCACGGACATCGAGGTCGAGCGTTTTACAATAACGGCACATTCCAAAGTGTTTCGTTTCTCTTATGCTAAAACAATTTGCCAATGCGATTCGTTAACGAGAACAAAACATTGTACTTTTTATCCGGTTATAGCTACATTTAACGCTGTGGAATGTTCTTGAAACAAGTTCATTCCTGTTCTCACTTGCGTTATAGCAGTTATAAACAGTCGCTCCCTCAACAGCCTCTCAGTTTCCTTTCTCTTGAAGCTAATAAGACAAAAAAAAAAAAAACGCAGCCTGTCACGTTTAACAGTCCCTCCAGGATTTTGCGATTTTGCGATCCCAAGAAACGAACGGGATTTTTCTAAACTGCCGTAGATTTTCTGCAGATCCGGGCCGAGACGCGTCGTGTGACGTCATCACAACGCGCATTCAGGCGAAGCCGTCTTCGATTCACGTGCGTCGAACATGAGTACAGCTAAAAGCTCTCATTTACCAACAAACATCACCGCGAAAGAGCGTGCAAAACAATATATTGCGATTTCGCCAATTCAAGTAGTTTTCCACAAAAAAAAAAAACTATTTTGAAAAAGCCGCAGCAAAGTCATGCATTTCTGGCCGCAACAATCACAAAAAAAAAAAAAAACTTCGTGAAATCCTGTACGGACTGGTTTAAGAAACATTTAAGAAAACCGCAAACGTGTAACCTCTGACTGTTACAAAGCGCCGACACTGGAGACTCCTTCCATGAATGTTAAATAAATCACAGACGATTACACACGTTTTTTAAATCCGTTTACCGTACAAGTCCCTGTCATCGAGCTGTTACTATAGAAACGATAACGCATTAAATACAAACCTGTGGTTCCCGACGTTTCGGGTTTCCATAACGACGCTGTTTTACGTAAACACGTCACGTTAACCCGTAGTAACATTACAGAAGTGGACACGTACTGCAAAAGTCATCCTCCTTACGCTGGTTAGAACACTGTCATGTATTAAAAACTGCGATGTCGGATCGGACGATTCTCATAGCAGGATTTTATTACACCGTTCCACACACACTTCTTTTTCACAGAAAGATATAATAGACTCAAACAATCCAAAAAAATCCATCATACTTTTATAATATGCCTTTAATCATCAGCTTTTCATGCAAAAGGCCTCAAAAACCGCTTCATTCACATTACACAATGATAAATACGCCATTTTTCTTAAAGAGATTTTTTTTTTTTCCTTTTAAAAAAATCTACTCTCAAAAAAAAAAAAAAAAAAGAAAAGAAAAAGAAAAAGCGACACTGGACCGGTCATCGGATAAAGTTTTTTTTCTTAATATATTTCTATAAATACATAACAGCAATAAAATGGTATTTTTGTTATAATGCTGGTTTGCTTCATTTTTTTATTTTATTTTTTTTTATTTCCATAGAGTTTGCCTGTGTATATATTGTATATTTATAATAATTCTGTATAGGATGTCATGGTAAGTCATTGTCAGAGTGCTACACGTTTATAGGCAGCAGTACAATATTTTACAAAAAAAAAGAAATACAAACAAAAAATAAAAAAGATATTGCTCTTTCATAAAAACTCTATGCAATTTAAGACGTTTCGGTTGATTAGGGGTCCAAGCACTTTTTAAATACTTCTAGATTTCTTAGGCTCGATCTCTCCAGTGTGTGTCAGAGTCCAGATAGTAATTTGATTACATCTTCACTCCGCCTCTTGATGAGTTCTTTTAAAATAAACAATCACAGTTATACTGCTCCTCACATCTGTTTTACAATGAAATTTTCCACTGGATTAAAAATCGTCGCTACGGTCGCTGCATGCGTGCACCAAAACATTGACCCCCCCCCCCCCAAACATAAAGGAGTGGAGTAAAGGCATGTGCCGATAAATCATCGGTTACATGATATATCACGACATTAAACATGCGCACAATAATTATCATGGCCATTTTAAATGATCGTCGTTACCCCTGCGTTCTTTTTTAGGTATATTTAGGCACTGTATATCCTCCCAAGCTACAATCCGAACGGCTAGTGTTAATTAACACCTTTGCTACGAGAGCTAACTCTTTAAAAAAAACACAAAAAAAAGCGAGTCATTTGTTTATGTCACGGTCTGAATGACAGCAATGACAACTCGAACTTTAATTACGCAAATCACTAAGAATTTTCCGAAAACACACAAAAAAACCGGTAGCAGTTTCCAGGAGTATTGAGATTTAAATATATCGTAAACGCGTCGTCCATGTTATAGTGCAGTTTTGCTTTCTAGCAATAAAACGAATAAAGCGTAAAAGGCTAAAATATCATTTAGCTAGACGCTGGCTTTGCCGGATTTCCAAGTCTAGGGAGATGAGCGACATAATTATCGTAGTATCGGCATGACGTGAACGCGATATTATCCGAGCTACGAAGCCAGCGAGCGATCGCAAGTAAACAAAACGTCAACAGCACAACACGTTAGAAGCGATCCGAACACTAGAAGTGAGCTGAATCCTGGTTCCGATACGTAACACGTGCAAGTAATCACTTTCAAAAGGGATAATATCGTAAACCGCAATAACAGGTTAGGCGATTTCTGCGATATGAAAAGGTAATATCGGCACATGCCTTAGTGGAATAATCATAACAATGCCTCATTTATTAATATTCACAGTTGCAGGAAATAGTCTTTGGATTGAAGCAGGATGTTTTTTTCTCTCTCTCGTGATAATGCAGCCCGTGAAAAGCTCTATTTATAAAACAGCATAAACACGAATCCAATAGCGAGGCCACCATGCTTTTCCTGGTTTTTTTTTTTGTTGTTGTTTTTTTTGATAATAATGTCTTGTTCAAGTCTGACGAATAATAACACTTTGATTTGAACCTCAGTTAATGCTGGTATTTTTGTACACTGGCCCTTGATGCTTAAGAGTTATTGCATTGGAAATACAACTGTGACCTCTTTTCATCTGAATCTCTCTCTCTCTCTCTCTCTCTCTCTCTCTCTCTCTCTCTCTCTGTATCTCACCTGTCTCACTCTTTGTTTCTCTGTCTCTCTTGTCATCCCCACCCCAGTCACAGTCTGATTCCTGGGTGGTAGCTCTCTCCATTTCCACCTTCTCTCTCTCTCTCTCTCTCTCTCTCTCTCTCTCTCTCTCTCTCTCTCTCTCTCTCTCTCTCCATCATGATGTTGGCATGGTTGTATAGTCCTCATTCCCCCCTCCTTCTCTTCTCTCATTCTCTCCGTCTCTTTTTCTCCATCTACCTCCTCGCTATCTTCTCCAAACCCTTATCCTCCACCCTCCACCCTCCAACCCAACCCCACCCCTCAGTCGCTGTCTGATTTGTCGTCCTTGGTGGTGGTAGCGTGGTTATACAGGCCCTGGGCCATCAGGTGCAGCGCCAGCGTGTTCTTGATCCCCGAAGCCTTCTTGATTTTGGCCCTCTTGTTCTGGAACCAGATTTTGATCTGCGACTCGTTAAGGCCCAGCTCGTTGGCCAGGCTCTGCCGCCGCTGCTCCGTCAGGTAGCGGTTCGACTGGAACTCTGCCTTCAGGCGCTGCAGCTGCTCGGCTGTGAAGGCGGTGCGCGGCCGCTTGTCCTCCTTGCTGCAGCTCTTCTTCTTTGGTCTGCGGGTTCGGGGACCTGCGGTGGGCGTGGCTATGTTGAGTTGGAATAAATAACAAATAGCAAGGCAAGGCAGTTTGGAAACAGCATGCTAAGGGTTGCATCCCTTACTCAGCAAAATCACCAGTGTTGGATTAACCCTTACAGTGTTGAATTAACACCTTAAGACAAGCGTTTACACCCTGCCGTATCACCGCCTACGCTGTTCACCGCACAGTTCAATTAACACTCATATTAACTTTTAAAATCTTGAATTTAGTCTCACAGTGTTGGTTTAACACCTACAGTGCTGAATTAGCACTTACCGTGTCCACAGCATGGAAGCAGTTACCTCCCTTACTCAGCAAAATAACCAGTGTTGGATTAACCCTTATTGTGTTCAATTAACGCCTCCATTTAAGCGTACAATGAACACTTACTGCGTTTAATTAACTTTTGGTGGTCAAACAACCCCTACAGTTTTGAATAACTACCCACACTGAAGGTCATATCAGTTCGTGATGAAATGGTTGCGCCAAACTCTCCATTTGAAATCAGTATTTTGCTCAAAATGGCTTCATGCTCACACAATTAGAGTTGTATGACAGGTTACAAAGGTTAGGGACAGGGAAACCATTAGCATTTCTAACTTACTACATTTTTTTTTTTTTAACAAAATCCAACCCAATCATCAACACATTCAAATTTGCCTTCCTCAATATAATTTATACAAATTTTTGGTCTTGAAAACCTGATATGCTGATATAATCCGAAATGCAATGCCTATAATGGCAGAAAACTACGAAATAATTACATTTTGCCACCATTTTATCCCATTTTTGGGCCAGCTTTAATTCCTTGGTCTATGAAGATGTATTATAGAAATTGCGTAGGTGTTTAAAAGTAAAAACCCATCCACAGTGACAGTTATCTAGATTTCTACCACTACTTCGCTAATACATACAATACTATTATCATAAGTATAAGTCGAACAAATGCAAAATCCGTAGGAATTTCATTGGACTTCATCACCCTAACCTTAACCTTAACCGCTGGTTACTATTTGTAGTATAAGTTGAGTTCATCACATGAATTCTTATGAATAAATTGAGTCAGTTGGTGTTGTGGTTATTATAAAACTGGGATTTTTTTTCTCTGCTTGATTATATTTTGAATGTGCACAAAATTAGAGAATGATTTATTTGCTAATTTGTTTTTACCCACATCCATCCATCCATCCATCCACTCATCCATCCATCCACTCATTCATTCATTCATTCATTGACGTCTATAAGCTATTGAGTAAAGCAGTTGTGTATAAATATTATTATTGGTATTATTGGTGTTTGGGTGAATCTCGGGTAATTTTGGTTTACAAAAGCATAATCCAGGGTTTTACGCTTGAGCTTCAAAGTTCCAGATGTTAATTCAACAGTAGAGATTTTTTTTTTTACGATATATAAACGACTTCACAACGATTTATTCGTAAGAATTCGCCTGATCAGCTTGTATGACGGTTGGCTACCACTGGTTAAGGATAGGGCGAGGGTCTGATAGCTTTAATCCCGACTTTATTTCTGTAAAATTGAACGAAATTACTCTCGCGTGGTAGAATTCCTACGAATTTTGGGTTATAAGGTAATAGTATAATAGTATAGTAGTACATTTCCAGTCGAATATAGTAGATATTATAATAAAAGTTGTTGCTGGGGAAAAAGCTCTCATGCGGAATAGTCATGAATATTAACGATGGGCTCCATTTTGAGCATTTTTGTGGTGGAAATTTGGGCTTGATATTGGATAGTCTTCATCATTTCATCATTGTGTGCTTTAAAGAGTAAAACGCAAATTCAGAGCAGTGTTTCATGTGATTTAGCCCTTATGCGTAAAAAACAAAACAAAACAAACGCGATTTTAGGGTTGCCCTTCAGCGTCGGATAAAATAAACATCTGCAAATATAAAAGTGAATTCTATATGTATATCCAATGTCATATAGTCCATGTTATCCCATTCTAAAACACGTATATAACTTACAAAAAAAAAAAGTTAATTTCGTAAAAGACAAACATTCAGCGCCAAAACCAGAGAAAACTGCTTTCATCAACCAAAATTTCCCCGTAAAAACTGATCAGAATAACTTTGTATGATGTTTGGCAGATTTATTAAGGTTTTTATGTGTGTATTTATTTATTTATCCATGTATTTATTTATTTATTTATTTATAATAAGCAATAGTAGCTGAAATGTCGGTTTTCTTGGCACCCCTGCTTTGGATTTGAAGCAGTCGGTGCATTATTGCTTGATAGTTGATTTATTCTTTCAGTGCACATTTAAAAAAAAATAATAATAATAATAATAATAAATGAACGTGTTAAACAGCCTTTTCACAAATGAAGTACCACTTAAATTCGTTTTAAATCCTTTTTTGGGGAACCATTTCGTATGCTGGAGACAGCCAGAGGCGTCCTGCAGTCCATTGTCCCAAAAATATGCTAATGAACTTGGAAGAAGAAGAAGAAGAAGAAGAAGAAGAAGAAGACTGGCATCGCACAATAAGAAATTATTTCTCTTAAGGCCTACATCATATTAATATGAATATAATTATGGAAAATCTATAGAAAATATGTATAGAAATACTAAAGTATAAGTATATCCATACTGTGTCAGATCTTGAAGGAATGATTGAGCCCAAATCTCATGGATAGGCCAGTTAGGTTCTGGTTAAAATAAATATTTGTTTGGTTAAATGTGAATTGATAAAAAAAAAATAAATCAATTTGATATGCTCATATGTCTCATATGCTAGTATTATTTTATACACACACAAAAAAACGCGGACTTCCTGTTTTAGTACATCTGCAATGGTAGAATAGGCTACCAAAATTTCACCACATAAGATTATTCCATTATTTTGATTTTGTGTTGTTGTTGTTTTTTTGTTTGTTTTGTTTTTGTTTTGGTTGATTTTTCTCTTTTAACAAAAAAAATGCGAGCTAGCTGGGTTTATTTTAGCTAGCTAGCTTTATCTCTTCAAATTCCCTGGCAACCTATGGAGTAGGCTATATGTCATGGCAGCTACATTGCTTGGCTTTTTAATTTTTTTATTTTTACTGAATCAACCTTTGGTTTTTCCGTGTTCTTCCAGACAGCAATAAACATTAGCAATAAGCTAATGAGCTGCTGTTAGCGACGTGCTAATTCCATTACCCTGAATAAAATAACATGATATTGCTAATTGATTAAAACTCGAGAACTTCTTTTCTAAAGCCCTGGACTCAGGAATTTGAGTCATGTTTCACACAAACATCACCATTTCACCTCACAGAAAGATACGAGTCGTTATATTAGTAGCTTAAATACCTTTTACACGCATTATCAACGTTAAATTGTCGCTATAATCTTTAACTTGTCAGAAAAGCCACTCAGAAAGAGAAGCTAGCAAAGCTTCGCTAGCCAGTTGCTAAAATTACTATCGCTATGCTAATGGACAAAAAAAATACCACAGCAAGAGTAAAATTCAACACTGTAGGATTGTAAGTGTTCATTCAGCACCACAAGAGTTAATTCTACACACACACACACACACACACACACACACACACACACACACACACATATATATATATATATATATGTGTGTGTGTGTGTGTGTGTGTGTGTGTATGAATTCAACACTTCAGGTGTTTAGCGTGTTCGAGGCTGTAAGAGTTAATTCAACCTTTGGATTTTGCTGTGTAAGCCGACACCAGTAACAAACATCACAGTGAAGTTCATGGCTCATAAATTATTATTATTATTATTATTATTATTAAATCAAAATTAAAATGATCATATTTTCATTTTTCTTTTTTTTTTTTTAATACATTTTAATGTTTTAATATCGAATTATTCAATGCTAATCTGTACACTGTACATGCTAATTGCTCTCAAGCAGGTTGTGGCTGTACTCCAGCCTATAAACTTCACTCTATACTTTAACTGTTTGTTGTCCACACTGGATTAGATTATTTATTTAAAAGAGATATACATTATTGAGATTTTAACTATTAGTCAATTAAATACTAAATATTATTGTTATAATACACTTATTTGAAAGAAAACTGTATAGATCGCATCCATTTTAGAGACACTGAAATTTTCAGAATATTTCTTTCAGAGGTCATGGCTTATAATCATCTTTTATTTTTATTAGCTTATTATTATTATTATTATTATTATTATTATTATTATTATTATTATTATTATTATTGAGATTTTTTTATTGTAAAGACGGGATTGATTTTATGCTTATTCTTATTATTCTTATTATTCTTATTATGTCACTGAGCGTTTTTTAAGATTACTCTTTTTGATTGTTGACAGCTGAAAATGGGTTGGATCGGGTGATCAGATTTTGCCTTATTACCCAAATAAGGTTCCACATTCATTACTAACAGTTTGGACCGATTTGGGGGAATTTGGGATTTTGGAACTTGCTATACTTTTTTTTTTTTTCAATTCTGATTTACTTCTTAGGGGGAAAAAAGTTGTTTTATTTTGAATGTTTTA